>LPNX010787311.1:331916-366051 GCA_001517045.1 Pseudotsuga menziesii
TCAAGCTAGTTAGAACTGGGATTGAGGTGCTGTCGCTCTTGTACTATATTATTTTTTCATTCTGGAATAAAGAAGATTTGGAGGCAATATATATGGTGTAATGCTCTTCATGTGTGGATGTTGATTGTCAAATGCTTATGAGATATAATCTGCTTTTGTTTATCATTGCTTTGCTGGTTAATTGTTGGCCTTGAAGGAGAGAGCTCCCTCCTGTTAGGGTAAGAGTTTATTCTAGTTTGATTTATGCTCTTACTGCTGCTTGTTCCAGATCTATTGGATTTGTATGTATTTTAAGTTTAATTGCATGCTTCCCAATCATCTCTTTCGGCAGCACCTATGTTTTAACCATCTGTTTGTGCAAGGATTTTTCAGTTGCAGTTGATCTCACTGGTAGAAGAGGTTGAGCTGGTTTGAATATTCCTCATCTTCAGTATCTTATGAATGACATAGTCCCTCGGTGTTCCACCAAAGTAGAATCCAAAGTCCAACATTCCCAGGCTTCAAACACTCTTTCTCTCTCTTCCTCCTTTAAAAACTATTAAACTTTCCTCAAACTGGTTACTTTAAGGGATTCTTATTAATCTGATCTATCTCATCAGGAATAACAAACATATATATGATCAGTAATATCCCTCCTTTATTCTATATCTTAGTTCTGTTTTGCTCATAAAGTTCAAATTCAAGAGATCTAGCTAAAAGTACCTTAGTTTCGCAAGTAATTTAGTGAAAATTCATAGCTTGCTGTTAAGGTAGTCTCTTTTGCTGTTCGATAATTTCAATATTCTGAAATATCAGTGCTTTTAATTGGCTGCACAAACAGCAAGCCAAGATCCCAAGGAAAGCTTGCTTTCCTTGGTTCCTTTTTCGTCGGTTTAGCTAGTTTAATTTCATTAATTTTTTGAGATAAAGTAGGCTGACCCAAAGGTACTCTTAAAGTGATTTGGGGAATTTTTTATTCTAATTCACTCACTGTCATTTATCAGATCTGACAGAGAAGAAAGGAATCTCCTCTCCAAAGTGGCTTTTGGAGCGCTCAAATCCCCCCAGGGGTCTCTCTTTTGTCACATAATTTGTAAATTTTTTGTATAAACTGTAATATCTTGGTTCAAGCCTATACAAGGACCAAGAAAGATCTGTTTTATCAGTGCTTTGATATTTTAACCTCTGTAATAAAATCATCCTTTGAATAGGCTCTTTCGAGCCCATTCCCCATCCCCCTCTGAGGGGGATTCGCGTCGGTGCCATTTTCGTCGTTCTCTGCTTATTTCCTTTTACTAGTATTGATTTGATTTGTAGGTTAGTATATTTAATCTTGTTGTTAATTCCATATTCTATATCTTACTTTCAAAAGTAATCATAATACTTACCCCACGATTTCCCGAGTGACCCGAAAGGGGAAAGAGATTCGTGGTAGGATTAATCAGAAAACCAGATTTGTATAGTTGTTTTATTTTTTCTATCATTTGTTTATCAGCAGCTTTAAAATTAACCCCTCCTCGATTCCCCAATTGAGATCCACTTGGATCGAAAGAGGTTCTTGGAAGCTTTTCTTTTAAACAAGAACACATCTCTTAAAAACTTATTAAAATTTACAAGACTCCAGTGTGTATGCTCTGCACTTGGCTGCGGTTCGTCCGATTAGTCAAGCTGTATCAAAAGCACTTGGGTGACTAGCATAATTAGGACTCACCCTCCCCAATTAACAAACCATCAGGTGAAAATCCAACACCTCGATCGAACCTTTACGGTGGTAAAACACCCAAAGGAAGCGGGAACCTACTGAAAAGTGACCTCGGGGCACCGATCTCTATCACACCCTAATGGGTGTGTTATGACCATAGTACCAGAGACTCCATTTCATCCCACATATTCCTTGTGGGTAGTCGTATAGGTTTTGTTTTGGACATACTCCAAGTACTCTCGGGTATATCTGGAGTCCCCCTTTTAGCCTAATTTAATCAATCGATACTTCAATTTTAACTTAAAACATACCAAGATGCAAATCGCAAAACATTCACTCCAAGCACATGCAAGCACATTGATCTCTTTGATTTGACTCCATTATTAAGGCACTGGTCATTTTTGCTTCATATATATATTGTTTATTAGCTTTGTGCTTTCGTGTGTAATTTTCGTATCTTGTCATCTTCAAGTTGTTTATAGTTAAAATATTCGAACTCCTAAGTAACTGATTCAGTTTAACATCACCACACTAAGAAATCATCCTTAGTAACTTAATAGGGTCTACCCCCCTTGGCTCCGTTATGGTTGAGCCTAAACGGAGGAGTCAAGAACAAGGTGACAGCCTTGACTCGAGACTTGCCCCCAAGGACACACCGAGTGGCTTGAAGATTTCTACCACATGATCCAGGTGTGTGAAAAGGCCGCAACAGGTTCATCATCCCCCAATAGCACATGCCCAAAACCACCTTGAACATAATCATGAAAGAATTTCCTATGGGGTGTAGCATGACATGAAGCCCCTAAATATACTACCCATTAATCACTAGTATTATCTAATGCAAGAATCAAAGCATCTTGTAACACATCACCTACTACATTTGCTTCCTGAGTAGTCTCTTGTTGTCTCTCCTTTTTTCTTTGGAGCTCTACAGTCTTTCTTCAAATGTCCTTTCTTACCACAGTTCCAGCACTCTATTTTTCCAAATATGGACTTGGATCTTCCCTTTTTAGACTTGCTGTGATTTCCTGGGCTTCTTCCTCTCTTTTTTTGTCTCCCTCTACTCTCCATGGTCAACGCATTACCTGATGTCTCACCTGTGATTTTTCTTCGCATTTCCTCGCTAAGAATAACACCAATAACATCATCAAACTTAAGATTGTTTGAAGTAGGGACAGAGTTACTTACATCCATGACCAAGCTATTCCAGCTTTCTAGTAATGAGCACAATATTAGAAGAGCCCTAACCTCATCATCAAAGTTCACTTTTACAGAACTTCACTGACTGGTAAGTGTATTAAAATCATTTAAATGGTCAGCAACAGATCCACCTATTAACCCAAAAATCCCCACACAACTCGTAATGGCCTACACCACCCAAGGACACCATCTCACAACACTCATTTCACTCCATAAGACCTTCCATGACCTTCCATTTGATCCCCACACCTCCAAAAGAGCCCAAGGATGAAGAAAAGGGCTAAAAACCCCAAAAAAGAGCCCAAAATAGACCCCCAGGAGCTAAAGCCCTAAAAAAGGGGCTAAAACCCTGAAAGGGGCTAAAATTAGGGCGGAAGGGGATAAAGGCCCAAAAAAGGGGCTAAAGCCTTGAACAAGGGCTTAAAACCCTAAAACCACTTGGAAAAACTATATAAGGAGGGTGAAGGGTCACTCTCAAAACATTCCTCATTTGCATATTGTTATGCTGCCCATGGATGCTTTGAGACCTCTTGCTCTCAAACCACCCACTTTCCCTCTCCCCCATCTCCATTTCTCCAAGCCATTGCTTCCCAACCAAGAGAGAGGTGCTCCCATGAGCTAGGGCATGGTGGCCCATTTCCACCCAAGTGAGGTATAATCTCATTTTTGTTTATGATCTTTTGCTTATTTTGTTCCTAACTCGTCTTATCATTTGTAGGTTTTTTCCATTAACAATTGTTTGCAGGTTTTCCCCATGGTAGTATAGGTTTCTTTTGCAGGTTTTGGAGGCAAAACCCTAAACCACTATGTGCAAAGGGGTTCAACAAAGCTCCATCATCTCCTCTCTTTTATTTTTCAGTCATTAGCTAGTAGATTCAGTTTACTATTGTAGCCGTTTGCTTAGAGTAGCTTAGGTTCAATTCGCAGCTTTAGTTCAGTCATTTTTACTTCCATTTTTTACTATTTTTTAAGGGTAGAAACCTACCCTTGTGCCCTATAGGCACAAGGGATCCATTTTTACCCCTATAGTAAGGATAAATTCTCTCTATTGCTTTGGCGACTCCATTGGGTCGATCCCACAAGATCTCTGGGCAAAAAATTTCAAGTTTTTCAAGTTTTTCAGTTTTTACGCTAGTTTTCAAAATGTTAGTGTAGATATTCTTAAATATACTTTATTTATTGTTTTTTGTCAGTGTTGAATCCTTTTCTAGGCTGAGATGAGTCAGACTGACCTAGTACCAGTTACTGTCGGGCAGATCTGACCCTGCAGCACCAAAAACACCCCTTTTTGGAGCAGGTCGCTCTTATCGAGGGAAAAGGTGCATGAAGGTGCACTTAATTGGTAGACAGGCACGCCCAGGGTGCACTTAATCCTCAGGCAGGCACAACTTCATCCCAGGAGCTCAAGTTGCGACTGTTTTGGCATTTTGTATGACCCCCTCGCTCATTTCTGGAAAAATATCGCGGCCCCCTCGCGGGATTTAGTGAGAAATGTGTGGCCTATCACATAGAAGTTGTTTTTCAGTTTAATTAGCAGCAATTTCTATTTTTATAGGACTATTAGTGTGGCCCAACCACCTCTGTCCACCATTATAGGTATCTGTTTATTTCAGTTTTCAATTTTTGCAAATAAACCAATAAACAATGTGTATATGCTAATCCAATCATTAAGGTTCAATACAATGAATTAGCCTAACTAAAATTAACATAAAATTAACCACCTTGCTGCCCCCTTCCTCCTCTACCCAGTCATCACCCTCCAAGGTATTCTGGGATACGATGAAGGGACATCTCGTATAGATATAGGCACTCCATGGCATCTTTCCTAAACCACTAAAACCAGGTGACCTGGAAGGTACGGGGGGTAGAGAAGGAGGGATTCTCATGGCGCTAAGCGTCCTCCCTGATTGACCAACCTAACACTTGGGAGGTGACTTGAGGATCTATGGATGGGCTTAGTCCTGTTGTGTTGAGAGCCCAACAGCTTCTCTTGGTTGAAGAAGAATACCGCTGAGAGGTAGACACTTAGTTAGGCCAACAATTCAGGGTTAATCACAATATTTGCTTACAAGTTTCTATTTACATTTGCATTGAAAAACATTATGTGAACTATACCATGAATTCATAAACCATATTTCAAACCAAATACCAGAACAAGCAAGCAAACCAACACACCATACCACATAATTAACCCAACTCAGTTCATGACGCTGAGTGAGCCTTAAAAGTTACCAAATTTACACTAAGTTCAATCAACTCTATAGTCTTTGAGGACATAAGTCCCTCACTGCTACAACTGTGGGAAGTACTTGGGATTTTCCCAGAAACTCATTGTGAGGAGTACCACAGGAACCCCACAACAGTTGGCCGCTGAGAGAAATTGCCAAGCGAAACGGGCAAGGACCCCTTCCGATTGAGTAGAGTTACCCGTGAGGAACAAGCCAAGTGCTATCTTCTAGCAGTCTTGGTGGCTGAGAGACCACCTTCATCCAGTAGGAAGCCATTGAAATGGGGGTCCAAATTTCATACCCAGCAGTTTCATACACACAAGCAAACACAATTGATCCTCCACGATCTTCCTCACGCCTAAGAGGCAAACCACCACCATTTGGAACACTCAGTCGGCACCGTCATAGCTGTTATCAATGATCTCATACACCATCAGAGGGCCACACAGCCTCTAATTCTGATTTAGACTCATATCAATCTGAACCATACCTCCACACCGCACCATCTATCCCCATGGCTACCGCAAACCCAGATCCATTTTTCGGTCTAACCTTAGCAAGTGGACCCATGTCCACATCACCACCAGTCACCCACAATGCGGCAAGCGGTCCAAGCACAGTCATGCAGACTATCATTAGCCAATTTCCACCACCCATAGTGACCAGCCAAGCTGGTCCAGTGGCCACACATGGGGGTAGTGGCCCCTCCACATGCATAGTCCCACCTGCCACACAGGGGGGCAGTGCACCAACCACCCACATTCCCCCTACCACCATGCAAGGGGAAAAGGCCACCCATACCATCCTTCCCACAACACTTTGGGGCATTGGCCCATCCGCCAAGGTACCACCACAAGCACTCTCAACCATATATATGCATTATGCACCTGCAAACCCCGCTCCCATTGCAGCCCCATACCACATCAACTTGGGGTCAAATATGCCATTCATGGCTCGTTTGAACTTGCCTAACTTGGCTAGATTGACGAATGACCCCATCTATCACCAAGCTTTTTGGCCACCCATGCCAACTAAGCTGCCTTCAGACATACCAAATTTTGAAGGCAAAGACGAGGAACGTCCCCAAAATCATATAATGACCTTCCATCTATGGTGATCATCCAATAGTATCGTAGAAGAATCCATCAGGCTGAGGCTGTTCCAACGCACCCTCACAGGTGCCACAGCCAAATGGTACATTGAGCTGCCACAAGCCAAGTACCCCAACTTCAACTCCCTAGCCTTCATGTTCCTGTAGTATTTCCAACTCCCTATCAGATATGACGAAGGGGTGGAGATCCTATTATCCTATCGCCAAAACACTGCCACCCACATCACTGACCATATCCATGAGTGGTGGTGGCGCCGCAGCTTGTGCAAGATCCAACTTGATGACAGGATCTCCTTAGATTGGTTCCTCAAGACTTTGCTCCTACCCATCACAAAGGACGTCGCATTTGAACATCCCCAATCTGAAGAAGAGGCCATACTGATGGCCCAACAATTTGACCTCATCTATGCCCAATCGGGATACTTGTATACCGTCATCCCAGACAGTCCCCGTCCAAGTGCCTCTTACCACAACGCACAGGGGGCATCCCATGTAGCGGATAGAATCATAGGGTTAGTCTCTCAATAACCACCACCTGTCGTCGCACCACAACCAAGCAACACTGCTAATGTTGCTTACCAAAACCAAGCTCTAGACTATGCTAGAATGATGTCTCAGTCTGGAGTGACAAATTCCTACGTACAACCTGTGCCACCGCAGTAGGATCAAGCTATGGCTTGGTCAACACAGCAGTACGTGGGGAAAATTCCCACATTTGTGGCACCGCCACCCCCACAAGTCTACTATGCACCACCAGTGCAACAAGTCCAAGTCCCCACCCCCACTCCACCTGCTCCGTTGGGTCAAGTATTTGCACAGCAAAACCGACCCAACCAGCTTTCCCCAAATAATCAACAAGGTCAAGATAGAAACAACAAACCCCGCAACCAAGGAAACAACCAACCACAGGGAGGTGGTCAACAACTGAATCCCCCCAACAATGTCGCAGTGAACCAGCCAGCCCAGAACCCCCCGCGACCAAATGCACCAAGACACAATGCCCCATTGCACACAAACCAACCATGCACACTTTGTGAGATCTACGAGAACTATACATTCGAGTTCCCCCTCATGGGTTGCGCCAAGCAGGCCATTCGAAACAAGGCCCAACAGGCTGCCAATGCCACAAACCAAGCACAACCCAACCCAACACCACAAGGACCTCCTCCCATGGTGCTTCAAAACCCACTACTAGTCCAAGGATTGGTGGCAACCACTACCACTCCCCAGGCCACTCCCAACGCTCCGGGGGCACCACCCATGTCCGAAACAGGTGTCCACCACCTAATGACCATGACCACTGAAGAGGTCAACTTACAAACTAGATGAAACCAGTACGGTACCACTACCAAACCTGTTGACTAGTTAGCAACATCTATGTCTAAGACAACCAACTCACCTCTCCAGTTACCACCGTTCCCGTGCCCCCCCATACATAAAATCGCCAATAATGCCATAGCTAGAGCTACAATCAGCTATAGCATTGTGGATGATTCGACCCAAATGCCAACCGCCATGTCCACTCTTGAGGTACTTAAAATGTGCCCAACATAGCAGAAAGCCTTACTAGCTGCTCCAGTGGCAGTAGACCCCTACGATTCCAAGCTGATCACCTTTGACATGAAAAAAGGAGAACCACACATGCCCTCCACTATTTCCTTCCAAATCCTAGTGTCCATCCAGAACTTGGTTGTGCACTGATGCATAGTGGATGAGGGGGCATCCACGTGCGTAATGTCTAGCTTGGTTTGGTAGAAGCTTGGATCACCAATTCTGCAACCATCTTCCATGACTCTGCGGGCTTATGATGGACACCCCACTAAAGCCCAAGGAATCCTCACTCATGTCCCCATCATGTTAGCTGGGAAGACAGTCATGATTGACATTGAGGTCGTCAACGCTCAACTGGATTACAACCTCCTCCTTGGGAGGAGTTATATGTACGCCATGCAAGCGGTCACATCAACTGTCTTCCACCTCATGATGTTCCCCCATGAAGGGAAGATTGTGATGGTTGACCAGCTCACCTACCATGATCTGCAAGGGTTAACAGCGCCTTCCAACATTATCCCTACCATCACCACCACCGAGCTGCAAGGGGTGACTGCACATGCTAACATCATCCCTGCAACCAACACAATGGTTTAAAACACACCAGCCTCCCCACTGTTGAATGTGGGCCCTAGGTTGTTTAGCGATCCCACCATGATGGCTCCTTTCCCATTGGTGTCATCACCATCGACACAAAAGCAAAATGCGTACTTGTGCATGGTCTCATCAAGCACCGCTGCACCCAAACAACAACTATAGCTGTAATTCCAGTAGAAGCCGCAACATCACTCACAGCAGCAGCATTATGCGTAGCTGCAACCACAACCTCACCCCCACATGCAACTAGCTGAGAGTTATGTGGGCTCATCTCTAGTCCATACAATTCCCTTCCTCTTTCCCCCACCTAGTGTCATGAGCAAGCTGGTCATGGCCACCTTAAGCCTACCCAACCTTATGTTGGGGATCCTGGTGTGGTATCTGGACCCACCAGCTCAACCAACCATGCCCTAGGTTGTGCTAACTCTGGTGCAACCTGCTACAGTTGAGTCTCACCCCCCACCCGGTCCGCATAGGCCAACCACCGCACCCGCATCTGCACCACCCCAACCCAAAAGGGTGAATGGGAAGAACACCAAAGCCACTACAGAACCACGGATAGTACCACCTTGTGCTGTCTATGAACAACAGGGCCACCCAACTCAGGATTTCCCTAAAATCCCAGTGATCTATGCACACCTGGATGCCATGGATATGAATGAAAACATCCCCATGGTTGAACTCCCAACCGCACCAGTAGTAAAGAACAAGGCATTAAGGACAAACCATGCTTATGCCTTTTTCATCTTGTATGGACACTACTCCCACCATTGCCAAGACCTCCTCGAATTTTGAATGGCTCTTGCTGACCTCTGTCACCATTCCCTTGAGTCTGAGATCACCTTGATCAAAGAAGTTCACCCACCACCACCTCCTTTGTCTGACACCATGTCCATTTACATGATGTCTAGTTCCCTCGACTAGCTCATTCCCATCTCCAATGATGGTCCATCAGACTTGTCACTTCGTTGCTTCAACAACGATGAGGAGATCCTTGAAGCTCTGACCGCCCCAGAATACCCATGGGACGGCATGCACCATTGCTCACTCTTCCTCATGGAAGAGCTTGTGTCGTAGTCCGACCAGTTTTCCGTGGAGACCAAAGATTTGATCCATGGGAAGGTTGACTGGTTCAAGAACCCAATCCCAGCACTAGATGCCTTCGAAGAAGGGAACATGGAAAACATTTTTCCAACCATTAAAATTGGCATCTCAACCAAATCTGACATCATTGAAGAAATCATGTTGTGGGCATATTGCTCCCCAGAAGAGGTCGATGCCTATACCGCTCTCTTTTAAGAATTCCACGACATCTTCTCCTAGTTGTACACTGAAATGCCTAGCTTAGATCCATCCATCATGGAACACCACATCGACACATGGCCTGATGTGGCACTCGTCCACCAAAAGCAATGGCCCATCCATCCATCCAAAGTGGCTACAGTGAAAGCCGAGATAGAGAAGCTGCACACAGCCGACTTCATTTATCCTATTGCATACACAACTTGGGTTTCTAATCATGTTCCCATGAATTAAAAATAGGGTACCATTTGCGTTTGCACAGAATTTCACAATCTCAATGGGGATGTCCCAAAGACAAATTTCCCACACCATTCATCGACCAAATCATCAATGCATGTGCCGGATATGAGGCCTTCTCCTTCATGGATGATTTTTCTTGATACAACTATATCCAAATCTGGAAAGAAGACCATTACAAAATGGCATTCACAGCCCCATGGGGCACATTTGCCTACTGAGTCATGCCCTTTGACCTTAAAAATGCTGGAGCCACCTTCCAGTGCACCATGACATATTGTTTCCACGATTTAGTTCACATCATCTTGGTCTACTTGGACAATCTCACCGCTCGACCACGAAAACAAGCACAACATATAGATGTTTTGCGGCAAGTATTTTTATGTTGCCACAAGTATAAAATCTATCTGAACCCATCCAAGTGTTTTTTCTATGTCCCCACGAGCCGTCTCCAAGGATTCATCGTGTCACACAAAGGAATGACCGCTGATCTTGGGAAAGTCCAAATGAATTTCCCCCTAATGTCACTCCTTTGAGTGACAGTGTTCTTAAATGTATTATAGTATTTTCATTCTTTGTTTTACACATTTTTCAGAATTGGGTCTTATGTATCATTTCCTCTCATTTCTTCAGATGGAGCACACCTCAAGTCGGTATATGGGATTCGCAGATGGAGCAAGCAGATGGTACCTGAACCTCTCCTCGGCTGCATGGGTTATCTACTCCCCATCGCACGAGTTGATCCACATCGACGAAATATGCGTGGGCACCGCGACCAACAATGAGGTAGAATACGATGGTGTTAATGGCCTCTTGGCCGTCGCTCTACAATTAGGAATTCATCATCTCAATGTCTTCTTAGACTCCCAACTACTTGTTTCTCAACTGAACAACCACTACCGAGTCTGCGATCCCTACCTCTTTAGAAAGTACCTACGCACTAAACACATGGTCATAACATTCAAATCCATCACATTCACACATGTTCCAAGGAACCTCAATAGTGTCGCTAATCAAATGGCTAATGATATTCTAAATTGGCACATCCACAACAGCATATAGGAAACATACAACCACAACATAATGCATAATCATGTCTAAAAATACACACACAGTGTAATAATACATCACATAGGCATTTGCATTCCACAACATAATAAATGACTCACATAATAAAATCATAAAAGCGCATCCACATGCGTCAAAAATATATATAGATATAAATCCATAAGTCACATGTCCACAATATGTCCAATACAAAAATGAGAAACCACATATGCTTTCTCAACAGGATATACATAAGCGACACAAAAACCCCTAAGTACACCTATGCACTAAGGGTCAGCCCCACAAAGTGACTAATCTGATTTAGACCCATCATTTGACTTGGACTCATCATCTTCTGAAGAAGACGAATCCAATGCAAGCACACCACCTCTCGTCGTCTCGTGAAAGTGCTCACACGCCACTTCCATCTTCCTCATCACGTCCATCAACTCAGGAGGAATATTTTGAACAACAGCAATAAAGTTGGTGTTCAAAATCAACTCCATAATGAACAGTGACAATGACACTTCACCATGTGGACCCTCCCCTTTTATAGGCCCCATTCGACCTAATTTCTTTCGATCGACATAATAGGACCATACGGACTCCCTTTGAGACGTTGTTCATGCCACTGGTTTCAGAATTTTGCCCTCCATCTCTTTATGAGACCACTATCTCATTTTTAATTAGCCAATTTTAGGACCATTTCCCACAAGTCATCTCGATTCACGAGCCATGACATGATGATGCGAGAGTGTCTACGAACCGGTACTCGTATCGCACTGCCTGATCGCAAATCATACAAGCGATCGGGCCGCCACCCATTAAGTATTGTACTATAATTTTGTTTTTTGCATTTATAATTGTCTTTTCTACCACACCTTACGCAAACATCTTTGTACCATCATCCACAAACACCTTTATTTTTATTCCATGTATTTGGCATAAAAGCGTCCTCAGGCCGCCGCCCGTCAAGGACTGTAATTTTAGCTTTTATTTTATTTTTAACACATAGGTTGTCTCTTCTTTTTACCGCACCTTACATGGACCTCTAGACCACTATCCATAAAATGCTTTCTTTTCTTGCACGTATTTGGCATATAGGTGCCTTCAGACTGTTACTTACATAACATGTAGTCAAGTCCATCCACCGCAACACACACAAACACTCTCCTGACCTCTTTCCAAGAGCCACCTTGGTTTGCATGCCTCTACCACACCGTCTCATAGGCCTTTGCCATGATCTATCCCATGCATGCAATGGTAATTTTGAGAGCCTCATACTCCATCCATACTGCGTGGATGACCTTTGGACCTCTATCCACCATCCTGACATGGGGCACTACATGTTCCACCATCGGTTGACCACTTTGGAGTTTCGTTTAAGCTCTTTTCTGACTCCTTAAAACAATGAAAATATCGCCGAGCGCAACTGCTTCCTTTCTCGCTCGCTAAAGTATAGGAAAGGGCATCTACATCATCTCGTTTATCTCCTTTTGTGGACCATGTAGGCCATTTCATGAAAAGGACCTCCTTGGCACACTCAAACCAAGACCATTCCCCTCTGCATACTTTTGTGCTTTCTTGGGAAGAGGGACTGCCCTTTACAAAAAATATCACCACCGGTTGTCATTAAGCTCTTTTCCAGCCATTTCAACAAGAAAATGTCACCAAGAAAACTTGGTTTCATTCATGCTCATAAAAGTATTTGAATGACCGTCCAGTCAGTATAGGTTTAACCTTTTTCGGTATGATTGAACTACCAACGGTAAAGAAGTCTCTCATCCCCTCTAGGATGGGAAAGCTCTCCTATGTATTCTTTTATCCTTTTTCAGGCACAGGAGACTACCAATGAAAAAGAGCACCCACTAGATTCTTCTTCATGCTTTCAAACTCTCTAAAATTGAAAGCACCATCGAGCATTTACCTTCTTGGGCTCGCCAAAAATCCACGAGATCGTACCACAATAGTGTCCCTAAACACCACCCCATAGAAAATAGTCCGATAGCATCCCCACATTGGGTCGCCTTTATTCAGAGTACTCTGCAATGTGTCCTCCTTGGATCCCATCAGTATCAAAAATGTCCACCTCCTCCAAGTATTTCCCATCTGCAGCGACATTCCCGGTATTACAACTATTGTCCCACTCCCTTGAGTCAGTTTCATTTGCTGCCTTGTCAAGCCCTGTCATCATACTCTGAACAAAGGAAGTTTGAGTCTCCCTCCCCCCTGCCCCTGTTCAGTTTTTCTTTCCCCCCCCGTCCCCCTCAATTCAGTGAGTTAGTCCGCAGATTGCTTCACACCTTTCGGTTATCCCTCGTGCTCCTGGTCAAGGAAACATCATTGCCTTGGCTAGGGGTAGGTCTCCCTTTGTCGAAACCAACACACATATTCTAGAGGATAGACCCAGAGGTCCTTGTGCCTTGGTTTCATTAACATCATTGATGAGTTCCTTGGACCACTTGAGAGGAGTCCTTAATGCCTCTCGGGATGGTTGTTTCTCACATGCTCGACTTCAACTCCATCATCGCACTGTTGAGATTCATACAAGGTTTGTTCTGCATAGCACTTGGTTGAATACCCTGGATGACACCTGATTCTACCACATTGGTGAGTCCACTCGAGGGACCTAAACAGGTTATGTCCCTTGTGATTTTTGGGTTGCATTGGAGTCAGTGTTCAGAAGCCCCAGCAATGCTTCGATATACCTTTGTGATTGAACCAGCATACTTGTACCACAGAGACTCTCACTCTCAATCAATGAGTCTACACAGCTATGTACCAGATCCAGCATAATGTCAGTCATGAAGATATAGCATTCCATGAGAATGCCATCGGTCCAATGTACCAAATCAGTATTGTATTCAGCCTCACATAGAGGCAACCAACATTGTAACATCAATCATTTATGATCGGCTCCTGTATTTTAGAGCATAGATAAAATGATTCTTTTGGCATTGTCACAAGCATGGGAATTCCCGCCTCGTCCATATACATGTCACACATTTATTGTATCTCACCCATTGATGGGAACCAAATTAATACAAAACCAAAAGCCACCATGTCCCAGCCCCGAAAACACCACCTCTCGACAGCAAATCCTATGATGTCTACTGGCCATATGTTGAGCTCCTACCCTCACACATCAGGGGGCAATCTATTAACCCAAAAATACCCACATAGCTTGCAATGGCCTACACCACCTAAGGACACCATCTCACAACACTCATTTCACTCCATAAGACCTTCTATGACCTTCCATTTGACCCCCACACCTCCAAAAGAGCCCAAGGATGAATAAAAGAGCTAAAAACCCCCAAAAAGAGCCCAAAATAGACCCCCAGGAGCTAAAGCCCTCAAAAAGGAGCTAAAACCCTGGAAGGGGCTAAAATTAGGGCAGAAGGGGCTAAAGGCCCAAAAAATGGGCTAAAGCCTTGACCAAGGGCTTAAAACCCTAAAACCCCTTGGAAAAACTATATAAGGAGGGTGATGGGTCACTCTCAAAACATTCATCATTTGCATATCGTTATGTTGCCCATGGATGCCTTGAGACCTCTTTCTCTCAAACCACCCACTCTCCCTCTCCCCCATCTCCATTTCTCCAAGCCATTGCTTCCCAACCAAGAGAGAGGTGCTCCCATGAGCTAGGGCATGGTGGCCCATATCCACCCAAGTGAGGTATAATATCATTTCTATTTATGTTCATTTGCTTATTTTGTTCCTAACTCATCTTATCATTTGCAGGTTTTTTCCATTAACAATTGTTTGCAGGTTTTCCCCATGGTAGTATAGGTTTCTTTTGCAGGTTTTGGAGGCGGAACCCTAACCCACTGTGTGCAGAGGGGTTCAACAAAGCTCCATAATCTCCTCTCTTTTATTTTTCAGTCATTAGCTGGTAGATTCAGTTTACTATTGTAGTTGTTTTCTTAGAGTAGCTTAGGTTCAATTCGCAGCTTTAGTTCAGTCATTTTTACTTCTATTTTTTACAGTTTTCTAAAGGTAGAAACCTACCCTTGTGCCCTATAGGCACAAGGGAGCCATTTTTACCCTTGTAGTGAGGAGAAATTCTCTCTACACCACCTTCTGACATCTTCATATTAAATAAACACTTCATTAAAAATACCTTGTTAGAATCCGAGGGTTTTTCATAGAGCTTGCTCAATGCGCTCATCACACCCTCTATTATTTTTTCTTTGGAAATATTGAAGGCCACCAATGAAGCCAGGCACAGTCATATTGTTCCTAGTGCCTTTTTGTCAAGAACCTCCCATTCTTCATCCTTCATAGCCATTGGCTGTTTTGCTTTTCTGCCCAATAGCAGGTACAAATCCTTCTGGTACAGTACCCCAAGGCAGGGGGAACAACTGTACAATACTCCTGGGTTACAATCACAACTGAATAATATCTCTGGATCTGGAAGATTAGGCTCCACAACCAACATGATCCTTATTTCCACTCAATGACCCAAGGAAAGAGATATTATACCACTTTAATATCCTCGAATCATATCTCAAATATACTAACTCCAGACAAACACTTGGTACAGAAAATTATCAAATTAGGTGCTAGGAAATTACTAGTTTTCTCTTGAAGGACTCAAACTAAAAGGATACTTTAAAAACTCAATGCTATGATTTTAATTTAATGTCCCTGATCTGCAATCAGATCAGAATATTATCTCTGATATCATTTTTATCCAAAATATGACATGAGAATTTGCATTCAATCAGGAAGCTCTTGAGAATAGGAAAATATGGCAAATTGGTTGATACTTTTGAAAACATGGAAGTAGGTTGTAGAGAGAAATAAAGGAAACTTTTAGGACTGATAACTAACACATTTATATTAGGTACCGTTTAGGTTTCAGAATCAACATCCACTGAAACCTACTCCCATGCTTTTGGGCCACCCAACTGTGAAACTAGGAAGACTTTGTCAAATCCAATCAACCAGGGGTTTTGGAATGGTACATAGGTGTGGTGTGACTGTAAAAATGTATTAAACTAATTTTTAGACAATAAAGAACAGATCCGTAGTGATATGGGGTTGTTTGGGAAGAATTCATAAAAAGCGGTAGTTTTGGCCAAGGGAGGCCCTGCATAAAGAAGGTGGACCAAACAAGGTATCAACTCAACCAAAAATCATTCTGAAGGTTGGGATAGATATTGGGGACAATGAAAAATATAAAAACTTATGGAATTAAAATTGGATGTACAAAACTCTTATAATTACAAAAACTGTATGTCTCTCAACTAGCTAGGATGTACAATAATCCATGAATTTCGTATCAGAATGAAATAAGAGCTGCTACTATAGTTTAACAAAGGTAAATACATAACATTTAATCATATCATATCCTTTAAAACTCCTATAATGGACATTATATTACTCCCATTACATTTTACAATCAAATACCCCATTAGTTGGGCACAAAAATCACTCCTTATGTGCATTTAATTATGGCAGATCTACGGGATAGAATATTAGTATCACATACATATAAGAAAGAGTGATTATCATATAAATAGGTATATATAATTTTTATGCACTCCTCCTTATCTCAAGTCGCCTGAAAAATAGGGGGAGAAGAGGGGAAGAGGAGAGAGGTAATGAGAACCTTGGGGCGCATCTCCCAAGAACATGAGGCACAACACTCAGCAAGGAATCCTTAGCTTCATGAAAATAAACATAATAAACATCCAAACTGAGTAATGGATCTCCCACTGTATTTAAATAAACCTCTTGTGACTTGTTGGGAAAGCCAACCACCTGTTGAGCAAGTTTCGCTTGCCAAAACCGTAACCCTAGCCATGAATTCTCCATCCATGAGGAAATTAGCATGTGTGAGACAAGAAAGAGGTTTCTTTGTCATCCACCTTCATCCAATTTGGAAACTTCACCCTCCTTGTCCCATATTTGTTTTTTTTTCCAATGACAGCTTTTCCTGCACTACCTGCTTTTTTCACTGAACTCAAGAATGGAAAATGCACCCTAGAGTTGTTGCTTTTCCTTATGAAATCTTTTTCTGAACTTCCTTCTTTTGTGACCGAGTCTCCAAATGGAAACTGTGCCCTACCTTGTCCAAAGTTTCCTCTTTTGTGTCTAACATATTTTCTTGGCTTTTATCAGTCCTATGAAATATTCTATTTCCTCCTTGTCAAGTTGGATTTCCCAAGTGGCCCTCATGTTAATGGAAACTTATTTTCCACATAATTAATTCCATGATAATTAAAATTGACAAGAAATCAAGCTTAGTATAATCCTTTTGCATAATTGTTTTATCTAATTTCCCTATGGTAATTAAATAATATCACTTATAACCCCTAGGTTTTTATCATGGTCAACACTTTTTTTGGTGGTTAAAATGTGGGGATACGGCAACACATGCAAAGGGTGTGTAGTGGGAAAGCATGTTGAGCGTAGACATGAGAAAGGAAAGGCAAGGAGGGATATCCAAGTGTTGGATCTTATCCATTCATACCTAGTAGGGCCTCTTCCCACACCCTCATATGGGAATTCAAGGTATGTGTTGACCTTCATAGATGATTTCACAAGGTACTACTGGGTGTATTTTCTAAAGCTAAAATATGAGATTTTTGAGACTTTCAACATGTACAAAGCCTTTGTTGAGAATTAATGTGGGAATAATATAAAGGTTCTTAGGACTGAAAATAGTAAGGAGTATGTCAAAAATCATTTGCAGCATCTTTTTTAATAATGTTGCATCCAAATGTAGCATTTGGTGCCCTACACACCACAACAAAATGGTGTTGCAGAGCGCAAGAACAGGGCTCTCAAGGAGATGGAAACCTATATGATGGAAGCAAAGGATTCGAATCCTAATATATGGGATGAAGATATAAACTATGCTGCATATGTCCAAAATATATCTCCACACAAATCTTTTTAATGTAAAAACTCCATATGAGGCTTGGTGTGGTCACAAGCCATGGGTTTATCATTTCAAAGTTTTTGGTTGAAAGGCTTGGGCTAGGATTCCTCCCAAGAAGAGAAAGGCCTTGCAACCTCAAATAAAGGATTCCATTATGATTGTATATGATGAATATTCAAACTGATACAATCTCTTTGATCCCTCATCTCAGAAAACATTCATTGAAAGGAGTGTACAGTTCGAAGAAGAGTCCATGCAGGAGATCAAACTAGCTCAAGAGGAATGCTCAAATCCTCCACTCCATGATGATGTAAGTGATGATATTTCCTCTTATATTTCTGATTATGATATTGATGATGATTATGTTGACATGAATTCATATCATGATTCACCCATTTTTCCCAAGTGGGATGAGAAAACCATTCAAGCAATTGGGGATCTTGTTGGAGATCCACTAGACTCTAGAAAGACTATGTCTCAATTTCACAATGCTTTCTCAACTTGTGAATTAAATATTTATTATAGGTGCTTCATGATGGTTGTATATTATCCTCACCCATATCAATAATCTTAATTTGAACCAATATTGGAAGCATCCATGCAAGAATAGTACAAGTCATTGCAAGACAATGAGACTTGGGAATTGGTTCCCTTGCCCTCCAAGAGGAAACTAATGCAATGTAAGTGGGTCTATAGGACCAAAGTGGTTTCTTATTGTTCTAATATGAATTATAATTCCAGGCTGGTTTCCAAATAATTATCTCAATTCCAAGGAGTGGACTATATCGAGACATTTTCACCAATTTCAAAGATTGACTCTATCAAGCTAGTGTTAGTCATTGTTGCATCTAAGTGTTGGGAGGTTCACCACATGGATGTGAAGAGTAAATTTATTCATGGAGACCTCAATGATAATATATATATGAATCATCATTAATGTTTCAGTCATGATCCTTCACTTATATGCAGGTTAAATAATTCTCTTTATGGCCTCAAGCAAGCCCCCAGGGATTAGTATGCCAAGATGGACAATTTTCTTCTTTCTCTTGGCTTTGAAAGATGTAAATATGATCCTAATGTGTATTTTCAGAATTTTTATGAATTATTGCAGGTAATAGTTCTATATTTTTATGAACTTTTGATTACAGGTAGCTGCACTATATAAATTGGATCAATTAAGTCTTCTTTTCATAGTGAATTCTCCATGACTGACCTTGGATTGTTGAGGCATTTTCTTGGATTAGAGATTGAGAAATATGAAGTAGGGACCAAGGTCAGCCAATAAAATTATCTTGCATACCTATTATTTAATTTCAAAATGGCTGAATGTAAGGTATCCAAGTTCCCATATCTCTCAGGAATAAAACTAGGTGGTTTTGATGCATCTCCATTGGTGGACAGCTCATTGTACAGAAAACTAGTTAGGATTTTTTTGTATCTTACACACTCTTGACCTAATTTTTCATATGTTGTAGGTGATGTTTCTAGATATATGGAAGAGCCTCATGAGATCCATTGTAATTATTCAAAAATAATTGTGCATTATGTGTAAGGAACCAAACACTTCAGGGTACACCATATCCCTCTTGTTAGCACCTATGCTAAATTTGAAGTTTACTACACAAGGAATATTCACTAATCCATTTCAAATGTCTAGAACAATGAAAAATTATGGAAATGGGTTTGAAGCTTCTTAGTAGGCTTCTCCCTAAGCCTTAACATCAAGGTGGATTAAAAACTGCTTAGGCGTGACCTTGGAAATGAGCCTGACATGAAAAATACGATTAAGGATAGATATTGGAGAAATCCTCCATCATCCCTGAGTTCAGATCAATGGTAAAGATTGATTCAACTGATCAAACCTGCATGAAGAAAATATTTTCCCATATCTATGAAATCGGTTAAAGACTACATCATTCAACGATTGATATTTCTCACAGATCAAGATCTATGGATAAGGTTTATTACGCTGACTGAAGATGCAAGGAGTAATGAAGTTGTTGAATACCATTGGAGGTGCTCTAAACCATTGTTTTAGATCAAGCAATCCTAAGTTCCAAGTGTCTAGTTTTCTATTTTGATCCACCATGTGCACCCCCGCATGCTTTCCTATTTTGGTGTTACGATCATGGCAAATCTGCTAGATCAGAGGTTATTAGGATTTTATAATCATTCAGATTTGATCCCAATTTTTGTAACTGATTTTTGGGGGCTCTATCTCGATGTTGGTCTCGAGATACAAGGACTCTATAAATATACCCTTGAAAGAGGAAGACAAGGTTGTAACTTTCATTCAGAAGCATTGTTCTCTTGGTTTTTACATCTCTGTAAGCTTTCTTGGAAGTGTTAATGAGAAGTATTCTTCTGCGTCTCTGAGATTCATCATGGTGTTCTACATTCAGTTTGTGTTTCTTGCTTGCATCATGTTCATTTATGTAACTTTCTGCTAATTCTCTCTAGTTGTATGTGGGGAGTTCATTTCATTAATCGCTCCTTGCATTAGATGTTGCATTTGTGATGCGTTTGTGATGAATGTTACAAAATTCAATCTCTGTTAGGTGCTTTGTATTCGTTATTTTACTTATTGTTGTTTCTCCTAAATATGGCACAAGAGATTCATCCACAGATAGTTTCCTCTTGCTTCACTAGGATTTCCCCTCTTTCTCCTACCACACTTTAAATATATTTGATTGAATGTGACACATACTTTTCCTCATAATACACTAGAAACTCCCCACACATTTTCACTGTAATATCCTTGATTGATTCAGATTGTGACTCCACTGCCCAATGGTATTTCTTGTCTGCCTGTTTCACCACTTTTAAATCTACAAATATCCTGCCCCCCTTAGAAATCTAGCCTTATGAATGATTTCTTAAATCCGTATGTATATGTGAATGTTTTTGTGACAAGAGAGAGCCCTCTCTAACTGTATTAGATAGAATGCAGTCTAAATATTGCTTTTAAATGGTTACCCCTGTGACTTCCTACCACAACCATAGGAAAATTATAGGGTGATAAAATCTTGGCACCATTGTCGGGGACTAATCACTATTATCTCCTAACCACTATTATCGTCTTAGCTCTACAACTTGGTTTAGAAACCTGTCTTAGACACAGAAATGGTTGTACATGCTTTGGTGACTCCACACAAATTTTGAAGGTGAGTCCACTGGTAAATACTAGCGGCTAGAAGAAGAAACACGAGGATAAATCCTGATGCATAATATTTCTAAGAGTTTTTTTATCCAGAGAGTCTGATTCGAAGGTCCAATAGGCTGCAAAGGTTAGTAATAACTATTTCCTTTCCTACTGAAGGTGATGTCTCTGTTAATGATTTATCTGAAAATTGCAGCGAGGAGTTTTAGCTAGATTTCCCTATAACTAAATCTGATGCTATCCTCTTCGACATGATCTATGATACCTCTGCATTTGATTTTCACTACATTTCCTGGTCACCTTATACCTCAAATCCTCTAGGTAGGGATCTCCAACACTGATACGGAGTGCCCTACTCTTACTGTTGAAGATACCCTGTTAAGTTCCATTGTCATAAGGAAATATGTTGCCACTTATTTTCCTCCCAGTGTGTCCAAGGTTAATCGGCCTTCATCTTCTAGTTTCACAACTCCCCCCATTTCTACAGCCCCTCACAACTTACCAATTTATATCACACAAGTCTTAGTCCCCCTCGTAAATCCTGTTATACCTCCAATGATGGAAAGTAGGTTTGCTCCTCTTTGTATTCCCGTTGCTCTTCACGACCTCCCTCTAGGATACTCCCAAAGGCTCAAACTTTTCAATGGGGAGAGGGGGTATTCAATTGAATAACACTTTGTATGGTTTTTAGATTGGATAGACCTGGAAGAGGTGGATCATGATGATGTTAATGTTCGGTTATTTGCCCAGATTCTGGAGGGAGAAGCAATAAAATGGTACAAAATTCTCGCAGACGACTCTATCCTAAGATATCAAGCCTTTGAAGACTCTTTCAAGGATAAGTGGATAGACAAGAAGAACCCTAAGCAATATCTCTCTCAATATCATTCCATGAGGAGGAGGGAGAGTGAATCTTTCCAATATTTTTTTGACAGGTTTATGAAAGTATATAATGCCTTCCCTGCCCAATTCAAACCTCCCATTGGTTCTGCCCAAATCCAGTATGTTGAAGCTTTCGATAGTGATTTTACCTTATGGCTAAGTGAAAGGGGGTCATCCTCCTTGGTATATATGATGAAAAACGTCGTAGAGGTGGAGGTAAACCTAACTGCTGCAAGAAAGAAGAAAAGGGATGATGTAGAGTAGAGAAGAGAAGAGGGAGAACAAACAAGAGAGGAGGTAGAATAGAGAAGAAATGGGGGAGAGTGGAGAAGAGAGGAAGGAGAAAGAGGAGAGAGGAGAAAATATAAAGAACCATAACAACCTTCTACCTCTAGCTCACAAGAGGCCATAATAGACATGATCTTGGTAACCATGGAAAGGATGATGGAGAGACTCTCTGTGGATGGTAGACCACCTCCTAGGGAAACTCAAGAGAAGCAGAACAAGAACCAGAATGCTAGAAGGCCACAAATTCCCTAAAACAGGAAGAGAGACCAGTGAAACCCTCATGATCCACCTATCAGACCTCCATTTTAGGAAAATTATGTGGATCAATATGGTGAGAATCAAGGTGAGGAGGAAATTCATCAGTTGGACATCGACTCACCCTCCACCTTTCTGACCAAATAAGAACATAATATTTCTTGTCTTGAAAGGGGAAAGATACCTGCTGGGGAAACCAAGGATTTTGAGAGAGGGTATCAACTTGTTGTCATGAATGTGCAGAGACAGATCGATCTAAGAATCAGAGATGATCTTATTACAACAAACAAAACCTCTACAAGCAAACCAAAGAACATTCCAACCCTTATGGATAGCTCCACGAATGTAGAAAATCCTGAAGGTAAGGAGAAAAAAGAAGATAATCCAAAGGTGTCAAATCAGGGGTAGAACTATTTTAGTCTGGAAGCTGAAATTGCAAAGTTAAAAATCTTTGTCCCTTTCACTAAACTATTCAAAAATTATGAATATCATTCTCAAGTTGCCACATTGTTGAATCCTCTAGGAGAATTTTCTGCAATATCAGACTCCCTAAATATCCAAGATGATAATCCCACCTTCCTTTTTGGACCCTGTGTAGAAGATTCTACTGATGAAGATACCCCCCCTTTCTATATCTATCTAAACATTCACAATGCCATCTTGCATAATGCCATGTATGATTCAGGAGCCTCCCACAATCTGATTCCCAAGATAATCATGGAGGAACTGGGATTGGAAGTGACTAGACCCTACAAATATCTTTTCTCTTTTGATTCCAGCAAAGTCAGATGTCTAGGACTGATCAAAGATCTAGTCATCTCTTGGGCCCAAATCCCTGCTAAAAACCTGGTCATGGACGTAGTTGTAACTAACATCCCTCCAAAATTTGGGATGTTCTTATCAAGATCTTGGGAAGCCAAACTTGAAGTCACTATTCAAATGGATATGTCCTATGCCACCATCCCTAGAATTGGAGTGCAGAGGAGGATATTTAGGGAGAAAAAGTTAGCATACATGGTGACCAATGTTGAAATTCCAAACAACCACCCCATCTATGCACTGGATACTGAAATGAGATCAACTATTTTCTTCACAAAAGGAGACACAGATAGTTGTAGTTCATAGAATTCTACCTTTGTACCCACTCAGAAGGATATGGATGGAGTATGGGAGGTAAGTTTTGATGGGGAAGCATTTAGAGAGGGGGCAGGAGATGGAATTTTGGTGAGACCCTCAGGAGGAATAACTTTAAACTACTCCTACAAAATTTCTTTTCATTATAAAAATAATGAGGAAGAGTATGAGGTTATGGTGTTAGCCATTCAAATCCTAAAGGATTTTCAATTCAAGAGGGTAGCAATACATGGGGATTCTGAGCTAGTGATTAAACAAATGACAAGTAAGTATCAATCCAGACATCCCAGGATGAGAATTTTATAGAAATTCCTCTCAGGAACTCATAGAATGCTTTGAAGAATGTAATTTTAATATGATCCCTATATTACAAAATTGCATAGTTGATTCCTTGCCACTTATGTGACGTCTTTCAAGGTCCCTATGCACCCTGGTGGGAGATATGAAGTCAAAGTTAGGAATAAGCCCTCTGTCATAGATAACGTGAAGAGATGGCAGGTTTTTGAATAAGAAAAACAAATCCAGAAGTTCCTCACTCTCATTGGGGAGTTGGATGGATTGATTGTTGATGAAGAAAATGTGCTTCTAGAGGACGTTGATCCCACTCAAGAACCCTTTCAAATCCATACTAATGTTCCTAAAGAAATTACATGAGAGGTGGTTGTTACTCCTGTTGAAGATGTTGATGGCATAGAAATTGAGGAAGCTTGGGAGCTAGAGTTACAGGAGGCTGATGGACAACAGGAATATGTGAACAATATATGTGACAAGGAGATCCTACAGCTGAAAGGTAACTCCATCCCTAGGGGTCTAGTTACTTAAGAAAAAAAAATTGATCTTAATGATGTGGATAAAGAACCTCATCTAATCCCAAGCTGTGAAGATGTTGAGGATGTAAATATTGGGATAGAAGATCAGACCAAGGTCATCAATATATCAATAACCCTCTCTTTTGAAGCCAAGAAGAAACACATCTCATTGATGACAGATTAGTCCAATTTGTTATCTTGGAGATATAGTGACCGTAAGGCCTATGATACAAGCATAATCCAACATACCATACCAATCAAGAAGGATGAGATGCATTTCAAATAGAAGATGAGAAGGATGAATCCCAAATTGTTTCCCATGATAGAAAAAGAGATCAAGAAGTTATTTGAGTCCAAAATCATTTTGGCTCTCAGGTTCTCATGCTGGGTGGAAAACATGGTCCCTATTAGGAAGAAGAATGGGTAAATAAGAATATACATTGACTTAGGGAAATTGAATAGATTTTCTTTGAAGGACCATTACCCACTTCCCAAAATGGACCATATCTTGCATAGAGTAGTGGGTTCATAGGGGATCTCCACTCTAGATGGATTCTCAGGTTATAACTAGATTGTGGTGCACCCAGAGGATCAAGAGAATACATCCTTCACCACACCCTGGGGCACTTTCATGTATGATAAAATTCCATTTAGTCTTATGAATGCAAGAGAAACCTTCTAATGATCTATGGACATAGCTTTTGCAGATGAAAATGACAAAATTCTGGTCATCTATCTAGATGATATCACATTTTTTTCCAAATCTGATGAAGAACATGTCATGCACCTGTTGAGGATGTTCAGGAAATGCAAAAAGTTTGGCATCTCCTTGAATCCAAAAAATTCATTCTTTGCTATGAAAGAAGGGAAGTTGTTGGGGCATATAATCTCTCATGAAGGCTTCAGGATAGATTCAAATAGGGTTGAGGCGATAAGAAAAATTGAACTCCCTTGAAAAAAATTCAAGGTTCAATCCTTTGTTGGGAACATAAATTTTTTGAGAAGATTTATTGCTGCCTTTGCCAAAATAGTGAAATATATAATAGACATGTTGGAAAATGATAAAGAAATAAAGTGGACTCCTGAAGCTAAACAATCCTTTGAAAACATAAAGAAGGCCATATCTGAAGCACCTGTACTTGCAAGACCTAATTTTTCTAAAGACTTCCTCATATTTTCATTTTCTTTGGAGCACACAGTGGTAGGGGTATCACTGCAGAAGAATCATGAGGGACATGAACAACCCATTGAACGAAGGGGAAAGATGGTGGGACAATAGAAGGGGAAAGTGGATAGCATTCCTGCTTGAGTGTGACTTGGAGATCAATGCCACAAAATTGATCAAAGGCCAATGACTAGCCAAGATTAGGTCCCAATCCAACTGCTATGCTCCCATATTTCACATGATTGTTGAGTTGTTAGTAGAAGAGAAAAATCCTTAGTAAAAGCCAGGTTCCCCAGTAGGAGAGAATTTTTTGTTATCCATGTGTTACATTGATATCATTTTTTTGTTACAAGATCTATAGGCCCTATGGGGTATGGACAGGACAAGGGCCATGTTTCTTAAGCATAAATCATCTAGGTTCTGTATCTTGGAGGGAAACTTGTATTGGAAGGAGCCAGGAGAGGTGATACTGAACTGTGTGGATGAGCAAGAGGAAAATAGTCTCATTGAGAAATTCCATGTAGGAGAATGTTAAGGCCATCACTATTGGAAGGCCATTGTAAAAAAAATCATGAGGGAAGGGTTCTATTGGCCCACCATTTTCTCGGATACTCATAAGAAAGTTGCATCCTACCACAAATGTCATATATTTGAGGGGATAAGGAAGTTGTTGTCATTGCCTTTAAAACCCATACAATTTGAAGCCCCTTTCTAGCAATGGGGGTTAGAATTCATCGGAGAAATAAATCTGCATTTTTCAGGACAACACAGGTGCATACTTACTACTACTAACTAATTCAATAAATGGATCGAGGCCATCCCCACAAGACAAGACACCGAGATAGTAATTATGCAGTTTTCAGAGGAGCATATCCTGTTAATATTTGGGGTTCCCAGGAACATAATCACTGATAATTCTCCTGCTTTCAAGTCAATAAATATGGTTGATTTTTGTTCCAAATATCACATACAATTGGGACACTCCACAGCTTACTACCCACCAGGAAATGGGTTGGTTGAATCTTCAAACAAGAGCCTCATGAGAATCATCAAAAAGTTGATGCAAGGAAATAAGAAGGTTTGGCACACAAAATTGACTCATGCTTTGTGGGATGAAAAAATCAGCGTGAAGAAGTCCATTGGAACCTCACCTTTCCAACTGGTTTATGGTTATGAGGTGATTTTTTCTAATTCCTTGAAATTTCCCATGATGAAATTGCTACAGGAAGAGAAATTTGAAACACATCCAACTCAGAGGAGGATGTATCAGTTGATTGAACGACAACAACAGAGGGAGCAGTTATTTGACAAAACTCAGAAATTTTAGGAGAAAATGAAAGAAATATTTGATAGAAGGACTAAGCTTGATGATTTCTAGTTGGGAAATGTATTTTTGTTGTGGGATGCAGCACATGAGGACAAAGGTAAGGATGGTAAGTTTGATCACCTGTGGAAGGGCCCATATAAAATTGCATCCTTCAAAGGAAAGCATGCCCATGTTTTGGTTTAAATGGAGGGAGGTTAAGTATCCGAAACTCTGGTAAATGGGAGGCTCCTCAAATACTATTTCCTATGAAGTAAGTTAATTTCCCATGTCATTGTATATACCATTTTATTTTAACATTGCATGTGTGGATAGCCCCCCTGTCAGACTTAAGGCCCAAGATGAAGGAAGTAAGATCTCCAACAGGGGCTGCCATTTAGTTTTCTTTTTTAGGTGAATTTGAAGTTGAAGCAACTTGGTATGCGTGTTTCTTTGAAATATCACAGGGAGGATAACATCCTTGATTTGGAGCCTCGGTTAGCACCTGTGCTAAATTTTGAAGTTTTCTACACAAGGCATCTGCACTAATCCATTTCAAAGGTCCAGACTAGGGAAAAATTAGGGAAAGGGGTTTGAATCTTTTTGGGAGGCTTATTCCTAAGACTTAAGGTCAAGGTGGATAAAAAAATCCTTAGGTGTGACCTTGGAAATGATCCTGATATGAAAAATCCGATCAAGGAATATAGATCTTGGAGAGAATGGATGCTAGAAATCCAACTCGCAGAAGAGATCAATGGTTCAACAAAAAGGTTGGAAGTGGGAAATGCTAAGTTTCAGCCATAGAAAGTTCAAATCTTGATTTCCACATTCCATAGTCCAAGATTCGATAGACCTAGACACATCCTCCCTAAATCAATGGTCCAACAAAGGGAGGAATTAGAAAGGGAAAAGAAGTTTGATCTTGAAAGTTAGAATCCTGATTTCCTCTTTGCTCGATCGGGATCTGATGACTCAGTGTGTGTCCATCATAGATCAATGGATTAGAAAAGAACAAAGTGTGAAGATCAAAACGTGGAAAAATTAAATAATTTGGTCATTAAAAGTCGAAATCCCACTTTCCACGATCCGCAAGATCTACGGTTCAGAGAGCTCCCGCACAAGATTGGCGATGTAGAAAGAAAGCGACTGAAGCAGAAAGGCGAAAGCCAAAATGTGGAAGTGAAAAGGTTAAAAATAAGCTCTGATAAAATTGAAAGTCTGATTTATGCATTCTATCTGCAAAAGGTGGAAGCAGAAGGGGAAAAGCGGAAATAAAGAAACAAAAAGGAGTATGACGAAAAAGACATAAATTTGGTCCTAAAGGGTGCAAATTCATTTTTCGCGATCCACGGGATCGACAGTCCAGAAAAAATCCATCATCCCTGATCTTAGATCAATGATTGAGATTGATTCCACTAATCTAACCTGCATGAAGAAAATAGTTTTCCATATGTGCAAAATTGGCTAAAGGCTGCATCATTGAACGGTTGAGATTTCTCGCAAATCGAGATCTATGGGTGATGTTTATTTCACTGGCTGAGTATGCAAGGAGTAATGAAGTTGTTGAAGTCCATTGGAGGTGCTCTGAACCATCATTTTCGATAAAGCGATATTGAGTTCTAGGTGTCTGGTTTTCCATTTTGATCCACCATGTGCACCCCCGCATGCTTTCATGTTTTGGTGTTGTGATCCTGACGAATCTGCCAGATCATAGGTTGTTGGGATTTTATGATCATTCGAATTTGATCTGGCATTTTTGTAACTAATTTTTGGGGGCTATGTTTTGAGGTTGGTATTGGGAGACCAAGAGTCTATGAATATACCCTTGAAAGAGGAATAAATGGTTGGAAATTTAATTCAGAAGCATTCTGCTCTTAGTTTTTACATCTCTGTAAGATTTCTTGGAAGTGTTAATGAGAAGTATTCTTCTGTGTGTCTGAGATTCATCATGGTGTTCTACATTTAGTTCATGCTTCTTATTTTCATCATGTTCATTTATGTAACTTTATTCTAATTCTCTCTAGTTGTATGTGGGGATATTGTTTCATTAAGCGCTCCTTGCATCAGATGTTTCATTTTTGATGTGTTTCTAATGACTTTTATAGAATTCATCCTCTATTAGGTTCTTTATATCAATTATTGTCCTTATTGTTGTTGCTGCTAAAGGTGGTGCAAGAGATTCATCCATAGATAGGTGCCTCTTGCTTCACTGGGATTTCCCCTCTTTCTCCTCCCACCCTTTAAAGATATTTGACTGAATGTGACACCTACTTTTCCTCAGAATACAAAGGAAAATTCCCACTCATTTTCACTGTAATATCCTTGATTGATTCATATTGTGACTCTATTTCCCAATGGTATTTTTTTTCTACCTATTTCACCACTTTTAAATCTTCAAATATCTTTCCCCCCTCATAAATCTATCCTTCTGAATGCTTGCTTAAAGCCATATGTATATGTGAATGTTTTGTGACAAGAGAGAACCCTCTCTAACTATATTGGCTAGAATGAAGTCTAAATATTGGTTTGAAATGGTTACCCCTATGAATTCCTACCACAACCATAGGAAAGTGTCAGGATGATAAAACCTCTCTTCAGCTGAGGCTGAGTACAAAGGACCAGTGAACGCAACTACACAATGTGTGTGGTTGCAAGGTATTCTTGGGTAACTTGGATTTGCATTTGATTCACCCACATTCATTTGGTGTGACAATCAAAGTGAAATCAATATTTCCACTGATCTAGTGCAGAGACAAAGGACCAGACACATTGAGATACACATGCACTACATCAGGAGTTTGGTGCATGAGGAGGTGATATCCTTGCAGTTTTTCCCTTCTCCAAAGAAAAATGCTAACATATTCACCAAGAGCTTCACAAAAAAGAGATTCACCTATCTGAGATTCCTTCTTGGAGTGTGTGACACATGGTGATGGATGATATTCACTTTCATATTTTTCTTTGTGTCCATTTTAGAGGGGAGTTTTTTCTCCTTACCTTGGTTATCTGGAGTCTAGACAAATAATTTTTTGTATGAGGTGACTTGAGCCTTACTTTCCAAGGCCTCAATAATATGTTTAATTTGTACTAAGTTATGATTAAGGGGGAGTGTTATATCACTAATCTACCTTAGTACCATGATCATACACCTATGATACATTTCATTAGCTTCTATGCTATGTCATATGGGCCAAAACGTAGGCTATGTTGATCAACCTTGGTATATTGGGTGTTTTGGACTCATTTATTACAGTTGAGGTGATCCACTTTAATAATTCTAATATTTTGGATGCTCTCATTAATTACATATCAGTTTCTCCCCATCCCTTAAGCCAGGGAAATCGTTTCACCATAGGCGCTAGTGCATGTATTTGGTGGCTTTTGGCTCTCCTTGGGCATTTATTGCTTCCTAGAGCCACTCCCACTTGCCCATGTGCTCACCCATGCCTATGATTCCCTCATGTATGTCTTACAATTCTCCATTCATGTTCACACATCCATTTTTGTCTATTTGGGATGGTTTGGGAGCTCATTGGTCCACCTAGGGGGGTTTTTAGGTCAAATCCTAACCTGACACATGTATGCATCCAGATGGCATCCAAAGGCTAACAATTTCTCCCTAATGTAATATAAACCTGATCTAGACATATTTACATGTTGGACAGTCATAATAAACTCAATAATTGATTACATTTCTATGTGTTAATTTCACTCCTTCTACTGTTTTTGTGCATAATTATGTGTAATATTGAATTGTGAAAATCCCCTTAGATCCTATATCCTACTGTGAATCAATTATCAAATTATGGAAATGAATTATAGGAATATATTCATGAGGTGGAGTGCAATTAACTACAAGATGAATACATGGGAGAAGAAAGTGAAGATGAATGCACATCCAACTTCTTTGTGGGTTATTTCCATATCTCTGCTAAGGATATTGGTTCATGTAAGTATGGTGAGACATATTTTGGATCAAATCCAAAATAATATTATAAATCATATTTTCAGTCACCTCTTGGGCCTCATAATTAAAAAGAAGAGAAGGCCACACCAATAGGGTGTCAACCAGAGAGTTTGGTGGAAGAGAAGGCCACCATAATATCCCTACATTAAGAGGATGAAGATAAAATGCCAAGGTATGATGTAATTTATGATTTTTTAAAAGGTCACATTTCATGGAAAACTTCAGAATTACCCTCCACTTCATACCATGGAAGTGATTTTGAAAAAGATTATAATGTTGACCTATGTGTTAAGAATGAGATTTGTGTTGTGGATCCATGCCACAAGAAATAATGGTCTTATGTTTCAGCTATTGGAATCAGAAACCTTTGTGGAGGATCTTATTTGTGATCCACGTCATTTGAGTGGATCACTGAAGGAGTACAGAGAGAATATTATGGAATCCATGAACAACTTTGTTGACATCAATGCCTTGGTGACAAGATGTTGTTGGAAATATTTTGTAGGAGAGTTGGAAGGAGAAGCCTTTTTAGAAGAATTCATAGAACTTAAATAAGGAGTGGTAAATATGAAGGAGAGCTACATGAACTTACTATTAGATATATATCCTCTCCTTATGATGGCTGAAATGTACCATAGTGAACTCAATAAGGAAGAAGAAGAATCAGAAAGGCTCACTAGTAAATTGGAGATCACTAGTAACTCATTGAATAGAACATAGACATCCCTTCAAGAGTCAAATTTGTGGACCTATGAACTTCAAAAGTATCTGAAAGTGCCACACCTTTAATTTTGCATGGAAGGAAATGTTTTGGGTATAATGAAGGAATCTCATGTGGAGGATGAACATGAGAAAAGTTCAAATTTCCAATTGTTGGTGAAGGAATATACTGATTAGACACATGTCGCATTGCAAAAGTACCTTAAAGAGGATATACAATTCATATATGCAAGAAAACACACTTATTTGTTCAAGGATTAGATAATTGAGTACATAGTGGAAATTCAGACCTAAGGTTGCACAAGTCTAGCTTGCAAATGTAAAGAATTTTTCTTGAGGCATGATTTGGAAGAAGTACCACATGAGCTTCCTATGTGGAAATGAGCTTTTACTTAAGAGTATGTGGTTGATAATATCACATGTATATCAGAAAAAAAAAATATTATTCATCCATTGAATGGGTGGATATATGCCTCATTGAAATGAATACTTTGGGAGGAAATATATTTCTTTGTTTATGCAATGAAGATTTTGTTCTACCCAATTGCCTTGGCATGGGTGTATCAACTGTTAGAATAATCCTTCGGGATTATTGAAAATAAATAATTAATAGGAATTTGATTAGATAGGAAGCCAAACAGGCTGAGCGGAAGGTGAAACCCAACCGCCATGTACTTTGTATAAATACAAGCTTTTGCATTGGAAATAAATATCAATCGGGAGTTATACCTAACAACTGGTATCAGAGCAGGTTGTCTGCCATAACTCCTGCTGCATTTCTGCGCCTTCCTGGCTTTCAGACTGCCTGCCAGTCTGCCCTTGCGCGTTTATTTTCTTAATGAAGAGCCTAACCCTAAACCTAATTATTGGTATTCTGCATACTCTCTATGAAATTGTTGTGCATGACCTGGTGTGACATTCTCTCCTGAGTCGCGCTCTCTTGATAGGAAAACCCCATCCATTGCTTGTAGACTGCACTGTGACGTTGTGCATTGAAACTATCCTTAGCTCGGCATATTATTTTAAAGTCTGGTAACCTCTCTTCCATATTCATATATCTATAAACTATTTGAAAGTTGTATGCTGCGAGCTGTATGCGAGATTGTATTTATCTCTGCGATCTGTAGCTACCGAGATTGTATTTATCTCTGCGATCTGCTGGGTTTTGTTGTTGTTTTTTTGGTCTGCAAACATTGAGACTCATCCTTATTGATTCCCCTATTTATTAGAGGAAAGACGAGCAGTGAGTTATATAGTATTGCTGTGTTGAAGGCGAGCTGTATATTGAAGGCGAGCTGTATGTTGTGCGCGAGCTGTATGTTGTGAAATTGCAGCTGTATGTTATGCGTATTGAAGGTGAGCTGTATGCTGCTCATGACTATACTGAGGCTGCGTGGAGAGGAGATGATGTATTTTTGGATTGCACAAACCCTAGACTGAGCCTGCGTGGAGATATTGCAGCCTGTGCGTGGAGGCTGTGCTGTGTAAAGCGAGCTGCGATCTGCTTGGAGATTTATGCTGGTGACTGCGTGGTATATTATGCTTCAGACTGCGTGGTATATAGACTGCGTGGTATATTACCCTTTTTTTGGAGACTGCGTGGTATATTATGCTGGTGGTGGTGCATGGTATATTACGCATGAAGTTTATATTATGCTGGTGGAGCTGTAAAGACTACATTGGCGACCATAGTGGGAGACTGTCTGCGTGAAGGCCCAGTGAAGACTGTATGCTGGAGAATTGTATGCTGCCTGTGACTGCGATGATATAATACATGCTGTTGATGGTTGATATTTGCTGTTGATGGTTGATATAATACATGCTGTTGATATTTCCATTTTGAGAGCTCTTCATTGTATGCTGCCTGTGATTGCGATGATATAATACATGCTGTTGATGGTTGATATTTGATGTTGATGGTTGATATAATACATGCTGATTGATATTTCCATTTTGAGAGCTCTTCAGTCCAGAATTGTATGCTGTTTCGATTTAGTCACGTTGAAGGCCTGTTGAAGACCGCCCCAAGCTACAAAGGTTTGTTGCTGTAACAATGGTCTATTTGATTTCTGCGTGGACTAAATACTGCTAAATACTGAGCGTGGACTGCATGCTGCGACCTGTGCTGCAGGCCTTAAAAGATAATATGCATTGATTATATATATATGCGTTGATCATATATATGCTGCAGTGAACCCTAATTTTTTTTAAGTAAACCCTATTTTTCTTGCAAAGTCTGGATAGGGGATGAGATTGATATTGCAGACCAATATAAGGCTGTGTATGGCTGACAATAATATATATTTTGTATCTACTCATATATTTGCTATAAACCTGCATTGTATTCACCTTGGCAGAGACTGTAGACCTGCAAGGTTATTAATTTTTTATTTTCTCTTTGAAAATTACACTGACAGTTGTAATAATGCAATCTATAGCATCTATAGTCGGTGCCACCCTCACTGGGAAAGACACCTATTCAGAATGGTGGAGGAAGATTAAATCCGCCTTCATCTACAATGACCTTTGGGACGGCATTTGTGAAGGCACCACAATAGAGACAGCAGATGAAAAGACCATAACCACAGACCCTCGACCTCCAGAAT
>LPNX010787311.1:369285-398049 GCA_001517045.1 Pseudotsuga menziesii
AAAATAAATAATTAATAGGAATTTGATTAGATAGTAAGCCAAACAGGCTGAGCGGAAGGTGAAACCCAACCGCCATGTACTTTGTATAAATACAAGCTTTTGCATTGGAAATGAATATCAATCGGGAGTTATACCTAACATCAACAAAGAAATATTATGTAGCCAACATGCATATATTATTCTCAAGCCTTTATGGATTTGGTGTACCACTACATGGAATATTTTGAATCATCAAATAAGAAAAGTCTAACTTGCATTCATGGCAAGTTGAAGTCATTTGTGCAGGAAAGAACAAAATTGGCACAAAGTGACTCCAAAAACTTATTGAGATTGAGAAGAAGGATGAAGAATTATTATCTATGGTAAATATGGTTGAGGAAATGCCACTTGAATAAGAAATAAATTGTGATTATCTCTTAATGGATTGGGTAGATAAATATATCACTAAAATATAGGATCAAGGATGCACTAGAATTTGTTGCATGAGTAGAAGGTTGTTTGGAATCCATACCTTGAAGGGGAAACCTCATGAGATGCTCTTATGGGTGGTGTATTATTATCTAGAGGAGGTTTCAGATCAAATTATATATGGATAATCAAATAAAATTCTTAATTCATCCATTGATTGGGTGGATAGAGACATCATTGAAATAAAGACTTTGGGAGGTAAAGGATTCTTTTATTTCTGTAATAAAAATTTTGTTGTAACTGGTAGTGTCCTAGAATGTGAAAAGCAACAAAGATTTATTTTGCATCCATTATACCTCTTATACACATGCACATGAGGGGCACTTTTATTTGCATGTGTTTGAGGAATTGGAAAACAAACAAAATAAAGACCAAGCACTTGCACTATTTCAGAGACATTTGGAGTTGTCTATCGGTAGAAATTGTATAGTTTTGAAGAAGGAACATGATCACACTTTCAATGAGACAACCAATGAAGGATGTGGTGAATACATTATCTTTATGGATGAGTATGGGAGATATTTGGTTAACAATTCTTCACCCCACACTTCTATTTCAATGACATCATGTGGGGATGAAAATTGGGTGAAAAGATTTTTTTGTTGGTGCCACAGGAGGAGCATGAGACTTCCACTCTTCCAATTGATGTATTGATGTTCAATCCATGTGGTATGAAAAGTGATCCAGAATTATTTTAATTATTCCCACCTAGATCAATTAGCATGAGAGTTTTTTCATTAATTTATTGGGTGGCTAGACACATGATTGAGATGTGTGCCCCGGAGGGTAAACATGTTGCTTGCATCAATGGGAGTTTATTAGACACATCAAAAAAAAATTGTGAGCAGTGGAATGAGAAGAGTGATCCGATCCAATATGGAAATTACAAGAAGGTGACATGGGAAGGTGGAACATAGTATTTCAAGTCATAATTCAAGCAAGCATAATTTCATATATAAAGAATGACTAAAATAATAAAGGAAGGCACACAAGTGAATTAAATCAATATGCTTTTTGTTCTTCTCAATCGAAGTGCCAACGAAAAAGAATAGGTGCCCTGGAAGTAAGCTACCCAATATCCCCCCTACATATAACTACTAAATAAAGAAACCCTCTTCTCTATTCTAACGATTGGATTACATAATAAAAAATTCACTCATTCCATTCCTCGAAGTCACGATAAACCTATCATCATGACTCACTTTCCAACTTGATCGATCGACATATCACCTGCTCTCTCTCTAGTGACCCCTCCATCATATGGCTACAATGTGATTCTCTCAGTATACATGGAGGGACATGGGATAACCACCTGTGTCTTCATTGCAGCAATGTTGTGAGTTTCAGTGCTATCTTGCACATGAATATTTATATTTTGGAGACGCTCAATATTATTTGGCCCCACATTGAGAAGTTCCATACTTGGTGGGATAATATCAAATATGTTCATTTTGGAATGGGGAGTGATAAATTTCGAGTGTGGTGGTATGATTCCAACCTCCTTCCCAATCACAGGTTATTTCAGTTGGTTTTGATATTTTGTAGGATGCGGTTGAGACATTGTCACATTGATACCCTAACATTTCTTGGAATGACAACTTTCCAAAAGTGGCAGGAGAATTTAGATCTCTGTAGAGGAGGCAGTGGGATTCAGTGATTCTACTAAGTTTTATTAGTTCATTCAAAATTTTTTGCAACAAGGGTTAGTCATTAGGGGAATTACCATAATAATATTTGTGCAGTGGAATGGGTTTCCCAGTGAATATGCCACTTGGGGGGGTGAACAAATTTTGTAACACCATGGATTGCTTTTTCTTTAGGACAAGTATACGTGGGAGGGGAGGAATGTGATGTCCCTTCCTTGAAGGACATTAAAGTGTTGACCTTTTCAGTTCCTAGGGATTTAAAAAATCAATTAAATCAAATCTTCCTAGGGATTTTTATAAATTAATATTATTGAGTCATGTATTAGATTAACTTTCCAATTCAGGTTTTTGTATGTAATTAATTATTATGGAGAATAAATAATTTAGGAAATGAGGTGTACATTTTCTAGAAGATATGAGGGTGCACTAGGAAATCCAAATTTCTTAGTATAATAAAAAAATAGCAATAGTACAAAACAAGGAAAAATAAATATGTCATAAAAAATATTGCAACTATAAAAAATAGGGTAAAGCAAGGTAGTTTGAAAAGCAGGAAAGTGCATAAAAAGTTGTCAGTCATAAAGCAGGAAAATTTTGGTCAAGGAAAGTTCATTTTTAAATATAGTTAAAGGATGAAAATAAAGGAAACATTTCCTAAAGCTTAATCTTGATAATATCCTCAAGGAAGGCACACTCATGGGTTAAGGTTAGGGTTTGCACGTGGATAACATGCCCAACAGGCTGGATGACTAGCTCAACAAGTTGCTCATTCTATAAAATAATTATTCCAAATCATTTTTAAAAATTTTGATGATTATTATTTTGATGTTGAGTCAATCATATATTCTTTTCTGAGTGATGTGCCTCATCTACCTTGGGTGATGCACCCCAAGCTTTCCCATTCTCTTCTATCGTCTATTCCATTCTTCAGTGAATCCACAGAGATCCAAGGAGAATAAATTGAATAAAAATATAAAGCTCATATATCAGTCATTCATCCTTGTAAATCAAGCTCCAATAAAGGATACTTCACTTATGCTCTCATGAATGTAAGAGTGGTGCCAATTGTTGATTTCAAGCCCCCAATCTTCAGTATTAGGTACCTTTGAGGGAGATAAGCTCCTACATAATATTTATTATATTATAATTTACTTATTAAAATTATGATATCTAATACAAAAAAATATGTCTTCTCAATAAGGTCGTGATTCCCAATTTTCAGTGAGAGAAGCATTCCAATGCTCATTTAATGAGCCTTTTGTAAGTTTTATACACTAATAGTGCTGCTATGGCCATAATAATGATATATCAGTTTTATGATGCTTAATAGTTTCTTATAAACCTATTATAATAATTATTTTCATATATGATGAAGTACATAATCATATTTTACCTTTGTTTGCTTACCTATGCTCTTTAGCTAGTCAAATTTGACTAGTTTTATTGTTTCTGACGCCATGAATGTTCTGTGTGCTAAAATTTCATTATGTAAGTTTATTTAGGTCATAAAATCACCCAAAAAATGAAAAAAACTCACAAAACCATATTCAGTTTAGTCCGTACATTTTTTGGGATACCTCCTCTACGTAGGCAATCTCTAGGCCAGTTTTCCTAGTTTTCCCAAAACACACCCAAAAACTTCTGAAGTATCCAAAATTATTATGAATATACATAAATTATGTTAGAAACATAAAAATAAACTTATAACCCCCCCCCCCCCCCCCCCCCCCCCCCCCCCCCCCCNTGGTAGTAGTCTTCAGCCTAGTTGATGCTTGAAACCTAAAATCACCCAACATATAGGTGATTAAGGATATGAAACTTTATTTCACATGAATATCTGATCAATTAAAATCCATTAACCATCTGCAGCTATATGTTTATGTCATTATTGCTTATGTTTTTCCTTGTTGAAGAAATTCCTTAATCACATTGTAAAATTTGTTCCAATTTTCATGAGATAAGTAGTAAGAGTTAATATTTCAGATATGATTAGATTAGAGATATTACATTGAATGATTCTTTTTTCTTTGTATTTTTTTCTATTGCAAATCTAACAGGTTTCGTTGACCATTTCTGTTGGAATGCCTCTTGTAGTTTACGTATTACCTGATTTTCGAATCATTTGCCCGGTTTTTATGTTGTAAGTGAAAACTACGCCTGTATAATATTTCCAATTTTATCCCTCATAGTATTATAAAATGATTTCCCCTTTCTATTAACTTCCAACACCACTCCATATGAGCTAAGGACTAATTAATCATCATTTGCATCTTCCGTAATATTTTTTCTTATGATGACATCGACTGCTATTTTTGTAAGACCCTACATAACATTCAACATATGTAAATTAAATTATTTAAAACATATTACTAGCGAATATTCTTAAGTACATTATTACTCAAATTTGAAGAAATAATTTATATTGACTTCTTTTTTATTCACCTAATTCATCCCTATGCAACATTTCCATCAACGTTTTATGCTCTTCTGGACTTAGATTGGTAAGATTCTTATCAAGATTCCTCATTTTTTGGCTCTGAATGTCGCACATTAACCAATACATATTAGTGAAATTTACAAATAATTCAAATAAAATAATATAAATACATAACTTTATTAAAAACACTTGCATTATTCTTAATTATGGATGTGCTTCCATCATGTTGACTAAAGTCGTTGTTCATTGAATTCATACCATGCATTATCAATAAATATTCCACACCATTAAATAAATAAGCTACCAATACATTATACAAATAAATTACAAGACTTCAAAATAGAAAACAAGTATGATATCAGTGCAGTGTCAGATACAACACATTGGTGTGTTTCTATACATATATGCACCGGTGTGTTATACCAACATGGGCACATCACGACTGGTTAAAATTATTTAGCATTATATTGAAATAAAAAATAGTGTTTTCGTTCCATTAATGGTGTTATATTTGTATAAACACGTTGATAATAGAGAACCAAGAAATGAAAAATAAAAAATAAAAATTATGTGCCACATGTCATTATCGGTACTCTCTATAGAAACGTGCACGGGTGCGTTCTTGTAATAAAAACACACCGAATTTGATGCAGTCATTATTTTATAAAAAATTTATAAAAAAAAACCATTACAGGGACGACATGCTTACATATTTGATCCAAAAAATGGCCCCATCTCATCCTATGCTTTCTACATATATTCACAAGCTCAAAAATCTTAAATCCATAAAAGATGAAATCTAGTTAAATTCAAAATAAGATAATAAGATAAACAATAATTTTTACATACTTGAAATTTTTACTATGCATGGTTTTTCTATTCACCATACTAACAAATTTTAATCCTCAGAATAATTGACTTGCTCCAAAAACGTTCCACGTAAGTCTCTCTTCCAAAGCTCTCCCCTAAAATTTTCAGCAAAAGAATGAATTAATGTTTAGTTTTTTTTGTTTTTAAACACAATTTAGAATCATTTTTCGAACTTAAAATTGTTTCCTTTTCAGTTTAGGGAAAAAATAGCTTGTGCATTTTTTTTAATTTTGATTTTTCAGCATTTCTGTGCACTCATGTTCAATCAGCACTGGTGCGTGAATATATAAAATGCATCGGACTCCCACAACTTTAACAAAAATATCATGCTCGATGCGCGTATACTTATGACGCTCCAGTGCACTTGTTTTTATCCAATGCACTAGAATGAAAAATGGTGTAAAATGCATGTAAAAATATCCACTACCAAATGTAGTCAATATTTTCTACTGCAGGGGATTTTGTAGAGGTTCTTTCACAATGAATTTATTGTTGTTAAGCACCGTCCTCCTGCAACTTTAAAAGAAATCTCCTGCAGCGGTGCACGTATACATATGACACACTGATGCACTTGTGTTAATAAAATGTGCTGCAATGAAATATTGTGTAAAACGCATGTATAAATATCTACTACCAAATGTAGAGGCTATTTTTTATTGAGACATATTTTGTGGAGGTTCTTCAAGTCGCAATCTCAGTTCATCAACGGTAACTCATCATGTTATAGACCTCTTTTATGATACCCTAGTATTTTATTGTTCAAAATGTTAAGGGTTAAACAATATCCCTCAGCCTGTCACACTCTCCCATTACACCAATGATATATTACCCAATTTTGATGGTCTAATACCCCATATTGTAGTAAGAAATCCAAAAGGTGATATATAAAATACATGCATGAACACTTCCCTATGCTCTTTTCTAAAAACATTGGAAGCCAGACAACTATGTCTCATCCTAAATTTACGAACCCCTCTACTTATGTTCAATCAACTGAAAGTTATAGTGATTCAAGGTATGATTTGAATTCCACCCACCCCATATCTACTAGAAGACCAAAAAGTTGCATGAGTTGAGATTAAAATTGTCCAAGTACACATCAAGTCCCATCCAATTTTTTGAGGGTAGCGATGATTTCTCCCCTCCTATGAATTTTCAAAGTAAATATTAAACTTCTTACAACCGCATTTTGTATGGTGCTTAGTTGTCTTGTCTTCCTATGCTTGATGTTGGAACTGAAATCTCCTTTTGTGGTAATCGTTTTATGATTTCCAAGTCTAATATTGATGTTTTAACTCTTGGGTTATTTATCCTTTCACGTGTACTTGTTCCTCCCAAATATTCAGTAAAACTTATGCCATTTTACAATCCTATCTATTGTCAATCTGATTACTTGAATATTGTTAAATACAAGCATAGCATGTTCATGTATAGTATGTGCATGAATGGTTATGTTTCTGGAAACTTTAACAGGAATAACCTGTTATATATATATGGTCATCCACACACTCATGGGAACATTGTATGGTTCATAAATATTTCTAGGTACTCTTTAATTTCTGCAAATTGCTCATTTGAGGAACACTTCAACAACCATGAGTTCTTTATGAGAAGGAAAGAATCTAGATTCGTTATTGTACATGCAATACATAGTTTTTCTCCTGGTGATGAGTTTTTAATTAACTACAACTTTTGTATACCACCAATCACTTATCATAGACCCCTTGCATTGTGATTACCCTTAGACGTTCCCTTAGGGTGTAAGACAAAAAAAACATTGATTAATTGCATTTGTCAATTTACAATGGGAGGCATGTTAATGTATTTCTTAGTTTGAAATTGTGTTTTATAAATTGTTAATTTAAATTTATAAATTCAATTTGAAAATGTGTTTCTCAATTTTAAATTTGTATATTTAATGTGTAATTGATGTTAATTTATCTATCAATATGAATGTTTTCTTTATAAATTGTTAACAACTTAACATTTTCTATTGGAAATGATTCTTATGCTTATGTAATAATTGTTTTGTGTAATAATAGATCAAAACAATTACATTGTTCTTACTAACATCATCAATGTAATGTTCAATAGTTTTTAAATCAGGATTCTAATGATGAGCGACCTACCATCTTTTGTTGCACCCCAGTATAATGTCAAATCAAGTGAAGGACAAAATGAGTGCAACTTGGAAAGGAAGAATACCAAGCATGGTTGAATCAACCACCTATTCAATTTCCACTGCATCCATCCTCACCAATTAGGAATGTCTACATTAATATTAGTTATTAACATGTTGTAAATGGAGGCAATGAAATAGATGTTGATATGGATGATTTATTACAACAAAGGAGTGCCATGGATGCAATGTTGATTCATACATTCCAATACAATGAGCTACGGGATGACACTCATATCATTGAATCCTTCTTTGAAAGCCTTATATTAAAAAAAATCACACCTCTATTTGAACCTGGTAGGTCAAATTCTACACAGTTAGGGACAACAATGATATCGTACAACATGAAAGCAAAGTATGGCATGTCAAATGCACATTTTTCAACAATGTTGAGGTAATTGACCATCAACTACATTATATTTTGAGGAATATTGTGACACAGCCATCATTGAAAATGATGGATTTTATTAATGCTATATGACATTGTACATTTGTATTTCCCACTAAATGTAGGTTATTCATATATAAAGTACTTCTGAATGATAATATCTTGCCTGGAAGTTGTGAAGAAGAAAATAAAATGCTGAAAATATTGGGGGTTCAGCACATATCATATCATATATCTCCTAATGATTGTATTATATATAGAGGATAAAATGCAAACAAAGATATATGTCCAAAATTTGGGCATGAAAGATACAAAGAATCAAATAATAAGGATAAATTGCATGGTCCTCTTCATAATATATTGATTCACATGCCTATAATCCCAAGGAGTCAAAGGATAGAGTTTGTTGCAAATAATTAGCTATGTTGTAGGGTTGGAATGCATCACATCAAAGCAAGGAATGAGTTGTGGTAATCCCAACATATTCAAATGCCATGAATCATATATAGCATACATGGCCCAATAAATTCAAGGATGAAGTATGTAGCCTTCGATTGAGCATATTCCTTGATCATGTCAACCTATATTCCCAACCAAACAGCATCTATGTTTTTTGGCATGTAGTAGTGATTAACAAAAATATCCCCCCATGGTTTTTAGTGAAGAATGAACATCTTATGTTGGGTCTTATAGTCCCTAGTAAAAGACAAGTTAAGAATATGGTTGTTTACCTACAACCATTTATTGAAGTAATCAAGGAATTATGGGAAAGGATACAAGTATATGATGTGTCGAGAACCATCCCATCACAAAGGTGTTTTAGATTGTATGGCATATTTGCATACACCACACATGATTATCTGAGGTTAGAATTTTTCTTAGGTAAATATGTTGTTTGATTTGTTTATATTAAAACCAATAATTTTTGGAATAATTAAATCAGTGTGATTATCTTCATCTTCAACACTAATGTGCTCTCTTTAATATAACATATTAGGTATTGTAACACAATTTTATTAAGGATTTAAATGTTGTACACCTTCTATGAATTCCAGGTGGTCCAAATACCTACAAAATTCAATGTATGACTTCTCTATGGTATTCCTCCCAAAAAACCACTCTTATAGAAGAGCATGATCTAGTTTCAATGGTAAATGAGAGAGAACCCAAAGGACTGAAATAATGACACCGGATGACTAGATTAGGGAATATGAAAAAGAGAAGGAGAATGAATACACAAACATGTTTTATTCATATGTGCAACTTGTGATCAATTATCCTAAATTCTTCAACACCTACGTTGAGAAAAATCCCAAAGGGATTAAAAGGAAATCGATATTTTATGAGCTCCCATATTGGGAGCATCTTAATATTGTCCACTTACTAGATCCCATGCATATATTTAAAATTATTTCATTCTCATTGTACCATCACATATCATCCAAAAAATATGATAATATGGTTGTTAGGAAAGATCTTATTTCTTCAAATACTAAAATTAAGCATTGGCCAAGACAAGAAAATAGAGGATAGGTTGGCCCCTCTTTTCCATTTAAAAAAGGTGATGTCCCATGGATTTGAAGAAACATGATCTTAATTTGGAAAATAAAAGGTGTCAAGGAACCTTATTTTAATGGGTCTACTCTATGACTCCACATCACTACAGATGAAAAGTTAATGGTTTTGAAATCACTTGACCATCTCAACCTTCTAAGGGTATGTATAATTTCACAAAATTGTTTTTACTTTTTATTTATATATTTTACCACACAAATTAAAATACAATTAACCTTTTATGTTTACTTTTTACTATCATTATATATTGTTCGTGTGTGGGTGTGTGAAACACAACTTTCCTGATGAGCTGTGACCATGTCATATCTAAACTATCTCCATTTGTACGGTGGATCACATCAAAGGAGATTTACATTGATATCATTCCATGGTGGCAATAAGAGATAGTTGAGACTATTTGTATGTTTGAGAAGCAACTAATGTTGTTTTTCCTGGACTTTCAAGTTCATCTTCTAATGCACCTAATCGATGAGTTTGAATTAGTAGATGTGGTCTCGCGCCGCTGGACGATCTTCTTGGATCTGTTCATGAAAAAAGTGAAGGTATCTGTTCGAAAAGGGGAGAAACCCAAGGGGTCTATGTAAAAGGTGTACATAATATATGAGTGATTCTATTATGCCAGTGTGTACATAAATCAAATTTACCACACACGATCAACATTGATTTGGGATGATGAATGTGATGAGGTCAAGCGAGAAGGGGAGGTACTGGAAATGAATGAAAAAAGGCGCATGTTAAATAGCAAGTCACTTATCTTTCGATCTTCAAATTTCCACATAGTAACTATTCACAACAAACTTCAATATCTATATTTGATCCCATACGTACTGAATGTGGTTTCATTTCCATGAATAAAACGATGAATTCGGAAATTGAGGCAATCAATAAATTCATTCTTTACAATGCATAGGAAACATGATCGTGGGTCACATTGTATGAAGAGAAGAGGAGGAAATGAGACATTGGTATAAAAGAATTATGGCAATTACATGGTAAGATCATGCCTTTTCCATATCATTTAAAATAAAATATGTGAATGATTTTTCCCAACATTTGGGTTGAAGAACATGTCAAAGAGAAATATGGTGCATCTGGTCGTTACCCTCCTGAATAGGAGGATGTGCTAAAAATTGGGATTGGGTGCAGCAAATCAGTAATAAAATATTTATGTACATTTCTAACTTTATATTGAAACTTTGAATTATAATATCTAAATTTAGTATATTAATGCTTGGGTTATTAGACATATGATTCCATCCTTTGTTAACATTTCTTACAGGTTCTTTTGGTCCAATCTATGTGGGCATATCGATATCATTTTCGCACTGAGGATGTTGATGATGGGCGTGTTACAAAATACTGTGGAGTGGAAGTTGAATTCGACCAATATATTCATACTAGAAACCAAGATCAAAACCTAATAGAATGGATATTTGGTTATGTTGGAAAGATACAAGAGATCATTCAAGTGTACTTCTCATATTTCCAATGTGTTATTTTTAGGTGCGGGTAGTGGGAAACATTCAACAAGAATAATGTAAAGGAATATCGTGATAGTGGGTTGATATGTATCAACTCTAGAGAGATGTGGGATGAAAGTAAGGAGCCTTATGTTCTCCTAAAACACCACAACAAAGAGTTATTTTACCCATATGTGTTGGATAGAGATTGGTGGTTCATAATAAGGCATGACCCTATATCTAAACATGTTTTTTTAAGTGTTATCATGCCAATCGAGGAAGATAAAGAGGGTGATGGAAATGGAGAGTGATATGTACATGTTTTATTTCATTACAGATTGAGATATCTGATTTGTTACCATTATATTTTATTGTCTAATTATATTGTTTATTTTTCATGTTATGACGGTGGAAATGGAAAGTTGATTGTTGGATGCAGTGTTTAAACAATTCCAGTTGGTTAACAACCAATATGATGCAAAATATGGTTTATGTCTATGTAGTAATTTGTGATTGTATAGAATAATTGTATGTCATTCTCCATAGTTAGATATGATATGTGGAGCCTTCCATTTAGTTCAAAATTATAGTGTGGGTTTTATCATTCAATTTATTGTATTGTTACAATTGGATCAGAATCAAGGAATTAGAGGACAAATTATTATTAATGTTAAACACATTTTTGTTTGTTGTAATTTCACCTACTCGCGTTTCAATAACGGGGTCAATTTAATAATTTTATTATACTTGGACACTTATATTTTATATTTTAGATACTTAGACACATATATATAGTTAAGGTAGAAAAAACTTATGGTAAGCTTAATAAAATATGTATATCCTTTAAAATTGATATGATATAATAAATTAAAAATACCGAAAAATATATATTTTTAATTCCTATATTTGGAATATGCATATTCATATCTATATGTATTTCAAGTTTTATTGCTGATGGGTTATTCTATCATTTGAACTTGATTAGCATGGGTATTGGGAACATGATCCAACTCTCTTTTATCATCTTCTGAAATCTCATTTAATGGAAAAGTACATAACTCTCAATATTGGAAATAATTCCATTTCTTTGAACGCTTGCTAGCTTTAAACCTCATTTTTTGAGGGTATAAAATGTTTTCCTTGAATGTGGAGTAATGTTATGTTACATAATGAAGATCATCGTGATTAATAATAATAATAAGTTTGGAGAATGAAACTTTTGGGTTTACAATTGAGACAAAATGTTGTTATTTTAATTAAGTATTTATCTTTCTTCCTATTAGAGCTTTGATATTTGTCATTGTAAAGTGAGTTATTCTCAAAACAATAAAAATGTTGAATGGTACATTGATAGGTCATATTGATTTTCATATTTAATTTTTCTTTTGTGATGTTCATATTCATATATTGTAATAATATTACATGGTAATACTTGAATTTCTGTTATGATGTTTGGTTAGACTTATAAAACATTATTCATTTATGTTTCTCATTTGAATAATTAAGTTATACACAACATTATACAATGAAGAGTTAATTTCCTTATTAAAAATCATTATATATTATTTCATAATGCTCAACATAAAGTTGCAACAAAATAAAAATATTATTATATAAGTATAATTTTATGATAAATATTACTACATTATTAAGAAAATTACAATAAATTATAATATCCATAAATTAATACTTGGTGATTTAAAGACCCACATGATTTTGAATAATAAAAAGTTCTTTTACATAAGAATACGATCATCATCATTTTTAACACCTAGCAAACATAAACATCACAATCATACCATCATAAACATCATCTTACTAACATAAACATAACCATATGTTTTAACAAAAATGTACCTACATCATCATCATTTTCACAACATAAACATAAACATGCCTTAATTGTCTTTGATAGCATCTAACAAACATAAAAATAAACACCATCATACCATCATACCAATATTAACATAAAACCAAAAATAAGCATGAACATACCATCATAAACATTACATCACCTATTATGGTAACATACACATCTAACATATTTAAATAACATCTAACACACATAACTAATAATACACTTAAACATTAATGTTCCATGATCATCGCCACATAAACATAAACATGTTGACATCATGATCATTTTCACCATCTAACAAACATAAAACACATCACCATCAACATATAAATAATGGCATCAACATAAACATGAAAAATACAATATATATATATATATATATATATATATATATAACATTAAAGTCATGATACAATATGTCAAATACAATATATCTCTAGTCCAATAAATTTTATTACATATATAATCCACCTCCATTAGTATAAGCATCGTCAGTATATCTCCAACCAAAGCTAGATACATCATCAGTATCTTTTCGATAAGAGCTAGATGCATCATCAACTCCACCAATAGATCCAAAGGAGATAGTAACTATACCAGAAAGAAAAATATATATGAGAGGAGGAGGGATAGGTCCATCAAGTTGAAGTGTATGGCCTATTACACCCAAAATCTATCTTAATGCTTGATCCCTTGAAGTTCATTGGCCAAACTATCTTTTGGGGGATTTGTTTCTCAATTATAGGCAGCCTAAAATGCCTTGCCTCCTAGAACAGGGCGGCATATAGGCCTAGTGTCTCTTTCGTAGTGATAGAGGGTGTCAATAGCGCCTATTACCTTATCACAATGAGAATTGACACACTTATACCACTTACAGATAGCATCAACAGTGCAAAAAGGGAAAACAAAAGACTATTCGAGAACCTTATAAACAAAATTTATCATGGAGGATGATCCTAATTGCTTGGAATAAATGGGACTCGAACTCCTATCTCATAAGGATCATTCCCTACATTCCTCCCAAAATATCTCAACCCCTTTGGGCTTCCTTTGGCCTATAAAATCAAGCCACATGGAACATGAGAGGGAGAGACCAAGAGAGCATCTTCATGATGATGAAATCATAGCTGGTGTCAGAGGCAAGAAAATGTCATTGTGAGTATCATTATGAGTGAGGATTGTACAAGCTTGTAGAGTGTATGTAAGAGTGATGTTGAAAGTATTGTGAGATTCAAGGTTCAACGTCAAGGCTTCGGTTGTGGCTTCTTATTATTTTATTATCAATACAAACATGTTCTCATTTTCCATAAACAAATTGTGTTAATATCAGTTGTTTATTACTCTTTTCCTTAACTATTAATATAGGTATTTGGATTGTCTTGTTTCTTTCACCATTTTTTGTGTTCTTCATACTCTTTGCTGGTAAATTTGACCAGAAAACATCCATAAGGAAAGGACAACCTCCATTATTGAGGTAAGGAAAGATTAAACATTTAAGTAATTCAATTATATAGGAGAAGGATGCATCGTTGTATTTTTTCATTCTAGATATGCCCCATGCAAGCTAGGAGAAACAATTGTGTCTACACTGATTGAAATATTCCTGGTAACAAAATTGGCAACCATATTGGGGAACATATCTTATCAAATTTGTGAATTTTTTATGTCCCTTTTGATTACAAGATTATGAAAAATTTTCTTTCTCATTTAAATATTTAAGGTAAGTAATCCACCTTACTGCACTCTCATTTTCTTTCTCTGGTTCGTTTTCTTACTTACCATTATTCCATTTTTATCCAAATTGGTTAATCGTGAAGGTTATTTTTCTTTTTTGTTCTCTAGATCCGTCGACGCACCTGGGTGTTCCTGGCAGAGTGGTGAACCCCTGTTGATGCATGTTTCTCACAATTATATGGTGTCATTGTCACCTCTTTTCTTTAGGAATTGTGCGTCATTGACATTATTTAATAGAATACAAGGAGATTTTACTAACATAAGATGCCCTGGTGTGACCCTTCAGAGTGTGTTGAGGTAGGCTATGGCCAGCTCTAAGGCTTGTTTAGGTGTGCAAGTAAAAATATTTAAAATTGTAAGTTTTTGTGTGGAATTCACTCTTGGGTTTATAGTTTTTCCATTGATGTCTTGAAATATGTCCTCATATCTGTAGGAAAGGAAAGCATTGTAGTTTCTTGCATTCTATTTCGTGTGATATTTTGTCCTTTACCATTTATTTTTTGAATTACATCAAAAATGAAAAAAGATTGTTTGATTTTATTGTTTTTGTCCTTCTTGACTGATTGGAAGTTTTCCTTTCTGGAGTTCATTAAGAAAATATCAGCATTTAGACATTAGATATCTCTTAGGATTAGTATTGGAAATTGTTGTGTGATTTGGATATATTTCAAAATCTTGAAGGTGAATTGTTATAAGTTGCATAGTATTATTGTTTGAAAAAAGGAAAAGTCTCTCTCTTGCTCTAGGTAGAGTTAATCTAAGAGAAAAAATGCACTGCATCTAGATATTTTAATCTTGCAATTGTTTCACATTCCACAAACATTCACTAACCATCTAGGTAAAATTGGATGATATCTTAGGTTAAAATATGTATTAATTTGAGTGAAAGGTTAGAAGACATGTTTCGATGTCTATAAACATCGGAGCTATCATTTTTGGCTTGTACTACATCACGAGGATCGTGTGGTGCTTCCACATACCAACCGTTATATCGAATGGATTTTCACATACCCTTGAGTTATATCGAAAGGTTCTTAACGTACTCAGTAGTATATCAAAGGGCCCCTTTCAAACGGTTGTGCATAAGATAGCACTAATATGGATTTGAGATCCCACATACCTTGTGTATATCGAGAGACCCTCCTAGGAAACCTATACCAACTAATAAAATCATTTTGGTCATCTTGTTGGATCAATACACCAAGAACAACACTTAAGGAGATACTATGCATGTGGCATCTAGGTAGTTGGGTATTTAGTAAAGGGTATGGTCCTAATCCTCCTTGTCGTGTTTTACTATTGGACTATGTGGTATATCGCGAGTTGTGACCACTTGAAAATCCTAGTGGGAAACTGAATTTATTCAACCCCTCCTATCACTTAAGTTCTTATGTGGCCTTAACTTACATAGGATTGTTTGTGTGTGATGTCTTCTTTTAAAAAACCATTAGAGTAGAATTTTCTATCTAGCATTCTGGCTGAGTTACCTGTGAGATGATCTCACAGATTATAGGGCTTACCACCTGAATTTCCTCATGTCATGGAAGAAAGAGAAGGGGAAACCATGGACCAACTAATTACAACTAATTCACAAGTAGAAGTAATTCTAGATACTTAATCCGAGGAAGAACATTCTTCCTTTAAAAATCCATCCACTCCAGTGATAGTTGGACAACCTTTTGCAGATGATGCAACCTTTTGTTTTCCTATGGAAGGTCAATTTAGTGCACAAGTATGGGTCTTTACCCATTCATTAGAATACATTGTGGCATCAAAATTTGGTCCAATTGGTCCATTTAGGGAGACCTGTTTAGTACATGACATCTCTGAATATGGGACCACTAACTTGCCATATCATACACCCCCTTGAGAAACTAGATTTATTGCGGATGATGATATCCTTGGGCCTGTCCATCATACCCTTACTCATTTACGAAGAATCGGGGATAATTTAAGGAAAATAATATTAACTCCCTTCTTTGTTCATTCAAATAATTCCAGCCCAAAATACCATGCTCCTCCACCATCTCATGTGGCTTCTATAGTAGGGTCACCAGTTCAAAATGTGGTTACTTATGATCCAGGTAAACCCTCCAACCCCACCCTTTGGGCTCAGAATATCACATTTGTCTCTAATCATCTTATACCTTCCACGACTGGGGGGGAATACCCAGGTTAAGTAGCTTCACCAACCAAGGGAACTGCTTCCAGCATGGGCAGAAATGTTGTTGTAGGGAAACTAGTAGTCAGTGTGCCTTCCATGAATACCAACGTTGTTATCCCCTCTTCCATTATGGGACAACCATCATGGATTCAACCTACCTTTATCCAACCTTAATGGGGCTACACATATCCATGAAATCATTCCTATGGTATATAAAAATTATCAACCTATGGTGTTGGGAATTGTTTACCCCGAAATCCCTTACCCTATAAGTGTAAACACCCCATGCGGAAACCTAATTGGTCAAATGTCCTTGTACACAGGATACCACTTGTTAATACTATAATGGGATCTAGAGGTCCACCTTTGGGTGGTGCACCACCTAGAGGCCCACATTTTGGAGGTCCACCATCTGGAGGCCCGTCATCTGGAGGTCCACCTTCTGGAGGCCCACATTTTGGAGTTCCTCCACCTATATTTCCACCTTCCGAAGGCCCACCACTTGGAGGTATACCTTTTATAGGCACACTATCTATAGGTACACCTCCCCTAGGTAGCCCACTACCTGTAGGATCCTTGAGGGGATAATTTTTTAATCAACCACCCAACCAACCGATTATGGGGGCATTCTCAACCCCCATTTATCAATTAACTTATGGCCCTACTGGTCCACAAATGAATTATTGGTATTACCAGAATGCTCAACCTAATCAACAGTTACCATTTTTTTCTACCTTAGATCTTCCATATCTATCTAGATTTATCAATGACCCCATTCACCATGATCCTTCATGGTCGGCTATCCTTGTCGAATTACCATAAGATATACCCAACTTCGATGGTAAATCCAGTGAAGACCCTAAGAACCATATGATGACATATCATTTGTGGTGCTCATCCAATTCTCTAATGGATGGTTCCATCTATCAGAGATTGTTTCATATAACTCTCACTAGGGTTTCCGCAAAGTGTTATATTGAAATTCCTCAGCATTCCTTTTGGGATTTCAACACCTTAGCATTGGAATTTTTGACACATTTTTAGTTAGCAATCCAATATGAAATGAGTATGGATATCTTATCCTCACTTCTCCAAACCACTTCCACCCATATATCCACTCATATACATGAGTGGAGATGGCGACACAGGTTAATAAAAGCACCCATTCTCGATCAATTGCTTGTTGATTGGTTCACAAAATCCTTTCTTCCACCCATTGCTATGGATGTTTCCATGGGAGGTGTTGTTACTGAGGAACAAGACATTAGTCATACTCAGTACCTTGAATTGGTTTATTCCCATTCAAGCACTCTGTATGACTTAATTCCCCATGCTCCTTGTCCTACTTTGGACCCTTCAAAACATTCGACAAAACCACCTGTCGATGGTGTTCTTGGTTTTGTACAGACACACTCGAGGGGAAAATACTTGAAAAAACAAAACCAAACCACCGCATGTGCTAATCAGATGGTTTCTAATCTCAAGAATACTTCCCCTCCTATTGTTTTGATTGAAGTGAATGTGTTTCAATCCTCAGAGGCTTCGGGAACAAAGAAGAAAGGAAGGAAAAAATACAAGAAATATGAAAATCAAAAGGAAGGAAATAAAACACAAAACACAGATGTTGAATCTAAGAATAAGAGAAAGGTGAAATTTCCCTACCTTATATTTGGAGGAGACCACTTCACCGAAGAGTGTCCTTGTCGTGAAGAGGTCAATAAATTTCTTAAAAACACTCTTTCCCCGATAGTTTTAACTGGTCCTTTCCCCACCCAACAATAATTGATCAACCACCAGTCCTTGCATGGTTCTTCTTCATCATCCATAGATGAAGTTAAAATGATGTCCAGTGAATTAGTTAGTCTTACTACAAGATCCCAGAGTTATTACCCCCCACCAGATAAGAATACTGATAATGCTCCAACGGATAAAACTTCATCTTCCATCCTAACTCCCACTAATGGTATTCATATCGAAAAGCATGTTCTAGACACAGTTATCCAACCACCTAAGAGTATTATTTGAAAATCAATATTCAATCATAATGCACAGGTTGCTCAATACTACAATGTAGTCAAATATTTGTCCCAGATACCATGTGCTATGTCTACCCTTGAAGTAATCCAAACGTTCCCTACACAAAGGAATAATATGTTGTCAGTTATAGGAGCTATGGATCCTGAAAATAGTAATGTTATCACCTTTAAATTGGATGATTTTAAGTTGAGACTCTTCCATCAGTTATATTTTCAATTATCTATGAAATTTATTGGGAAGAAATTCCATCGTACCGTATTGGACGATGGTTCCTCAACTTCGATCATGTATCTGTCCTGTTGGAGAGCCATTGGATCTCTTGAGATAAACTATTCACCTATGACTTTAAAGGCCTTTGATGGTTCTGTTTTTCATCCTTATGGACTACTTCCCTCCCTCCAGGTTGAACTTGGGGGAAAATTGGTGTCCATTCAAATTGAAGTTGTTGATGCTCTGATAGACTACTATCCTCTCCTGGGAAGGAATTGGTTCTTTTTTTGCAGGTGGTTTCCTCATCCGTGTTCCGAATATTTTGATTCCCATAATAGGGAAATATCATCACAGTTGATCAATTAGATTTTTGTTCCCTACAAATAAGTTCTAATTCTGTGAACAGTGTCCCGCTTTTAGATTCTATGACCCTACAATACTAGAACATGGGGGTAGGTATTCTCAAATATTCCTCACTTATGGGATTATTTCCATTAGCTAATCCTATCCCTACTCAGATCATGTCTGTGATCATGATCTCCTCTAAGAATCATGACACTTTAGATAAAGGAAAAGCAATTGTTGATTAGACATCATTTACCCATTTCAAAGAAACTTACCAGGATATTTAGTCCACCATCGACCCCACCATTAATGATCATCTTTTGGTGGAATCCAACCCTTATCACCTACCATATTGGTTAGATTCCCCCCCCATCTCTATATTATCTTCTACAAACTTTTCTATCATATGAATCAAACATGGAAGTCATGTCTTTAGAAGAGATTCCCTAGAAAGACCATCACCATCGATCATCTTTCCTTCCTTCTTACCATATGGTAGAAGACTATTTTGAAATAATGGTTTCATATGATATTGTAGCTACTCCTCAGTTATTGGTACTCATCCACAATGTTGAGTCCAAGGATAATCTAAGTAACATTACTAAGACTGTTCCAATCAATATATCAAGGAAACTAGGAGTTGTAGAAAATATTCACATAGGCAAAAATTCTTCTTCTTCATAACTTCAATCTTATACGACCCTTTTCAAGGAATTTAGAGACATTTTTTCTTGGATGTATGAGGAAATTCCAGGGATATATCCTTCGATCATGGTTCACAAGATTAGGACTTACCCTAGTGCCAAACCGGTCTGTCATAATTTACATCAGGTTCATCCATGGAAAGAAGTAGCCATTAAGGAATAAATTGAGAAATTTCTAAAAGTTGGGTTCAATTACCCCGTACCATTGATAGAATGGGTTTCTAATATTGTCATCATGAACAAAAAACATGGAACAATTAGGGTTTGTATCGATTTCTAATACGTCAATAGGGATTTTTATAAGGACAATTTCCCTAGTCCTTACACCAATCAAATCATCAATAAATGCATCGGAAGCATCATCTTCTCATTCATGGATGGATTTTATGGCTATAATTAGATAGAGATACTCTCGTATGAAAAACATAAAGCAAGCTTCATTTTCCCATGGGGGACCTTTCCCTATAAGAAGTTACCTTTTTGCTTAAAGACATTGGTGCTACCTTCCAATGCGTTGTGTCCTATGCTTTCCTTAAAATTAAATATATTGTGGAACCATACCTTGATGACATACATGCCCACTTGCAACATCGAGATAATCATGGTCACCGTTTGAGATCCATTTTTCTCATATGTTTCCACCACAACATACAGTTGAATCCACATAAATGTTTTTTTTTGTCGATACTAGAAAACTGTTTGGCTTCATCATTTCCAAGAATGGCATCTGCATAGACCCACTGAAAATTTAATTCATCTTGTCCCTACCCTCACCTACAAATGTTACTAAAATTCAAAGTTTGTAAGGGAAGGAAAACTTGTTGCATCGGTTCATCTATAACTACGCTGAAAAAGACGCATGGTTTCATGTGTATGTTCATAAAGGACACTCCCTTTGTTTAGGATGACTTTACACAACATGCATTCGACACTCTCAAACATGCCATTACACATGCACTGGTCCTACAGCCACTGGATTATGAAAGGGATTAATTTGTGTACATGGATGCATTATTAACCACCATCAACATGGTACTAGTTCAAACAGACGAACATGACCAGAAACATGTGATTTACTATGAGAGTAAGAGTCTCATCGACTCTTAAACCCATTATTCGCATGTAGAGAAGTTAGATCTATCCATGGTCATTGTGGTCCAGAAATTTCGTCACTAGATATTGCTTCGTATAATAATGGTATATGCATATTCCAACCCCATGTATTACATCTTGACTCGTCAAGTGCTTGGGGGAAAATACCCTCACTAGATTGTTGTTGGCCTCTTTCTCCTTCTTGTCTTGACACACGGTTCAACAACAACACAATACCAAAAAGAAACCAAAATACATTGGCCCGACAGAGCAAGCTTAGTTGGCAAAGCCCGCGAAGCAGGTGCAGTCTCACCTGAGATATCTTAATGTGTAACTGCCAAAACCATTTTTTTGTAGATGGCAAGGGATTATAGTCCTTTGGAACATGGCCAAGGAACTAGATAGAGATAGGAGGATGGATTCTATTGCTTTGTGATAGAGGTGCAACTACATGCCACAATCTATGTGCGACACAACCTTGTCCTTTACCACTTAACAACTGGCACAACTATGCGACATAGCTGATTCCTTATATGTAACTGATAGTGTGCATCTTATATTGTAACTCCTTAGCTAATAAAGAAACCATACATAACATGTTGACGATGCATTAACATTCATTCATTCCTTAACTGATTAGTAATATTACAACATACATTCAAAAACAACCATAAACTATGAAAAGTAAGCAAACATTCACATAACATCCAATATCCACACCATTCATTCATTCAACATAGGAAATAATGTGGAAACCCATCTGGCAAGGTGCTCTTCATCTGGAATGAGAAGTATAGGTAGCACCTTGTAGTCTATGGCTTGCATATTGTTATTAAGATATGTCTTTTTGACTCAATCTTCTTGCTCTCATGGTCTCTGGTTTATTCTTCTATATACTCCTTCTGATCTGCACACAGCCTAGATTGACTATTCTTCTTTACTAGCACTTTGCGCACTCAGCTACAAGATATGTGGCTCAATAGACTTCTACTAGAATCCTCTTCTAAGTTAACAGTAAACTACTAAACTGAATCTAATGGAATCCAATGTTGGATTTCCCTCTCTATGCAGACCCGGGTTTACTTTATTGTACCAACAAAACCCCTAGCTCACTGGACCTTTCAACGATAGACCGCAGAATGGCCTGAAGTCTCACCCGAAGTGATATTAAATGGGTTGGCTGAAGAATCATGTTTCCTCAACCAGGTTCTGCAGCATCCTGGGTTCTCTGACTCTACTCAACCAGCAGGATCTCTTCTATGCAAAGAGATGTCTCTCTCTTCCTAGATGATTCTTCTATGGGACAAGCTCTTATTGCATCACAGCTTCTAGGATGATGCGCAAACTTACTCTTCTGCTAAACTCTTAACCTGCGATATCTCACACCATAGCTCCTCCGACGATGCGATATTGCCTTTCTACACTGTGATACTTCCTACAGTGAGACTCAATATACTCATCAACTCTCAAGGTCCAGAGTCTCCTCTCTGGGTATAATAGCTTAGGTAACCTTCATCAAGGTGTTAAACAACTTCGCTTAAGCCCATACAATTTAACATGCTTAACACCAATCACGCTCAACTTGCTGAACTAAATATGCATAATCACTTAACACTGTAACTGCTACTGTCATGAATCAAGCACTGATAAACTCATATACAGAATACTTAACACATTCAACTTGCGTTTAACCTTCTATGTTACTGCAACTGAAGGATAGAATACATGCATTCATTAACTGATAAGCAACGTTCATGTAATGAATAACAGATAGCAAATAAGCATAGCACAATCACATAAAACAGTCGCACAACACACGGATTTTACGTGGTTCACTTCCAGGGAGGAAGCTACGTCCACGGGAACTGTGTTTATATTATATCTGGAGAGAGTAACACAGTTTTGTTGCAACCTATTATGCATCTTGAGATCTTCTGGGAAACTCCACGCACACAGCCGGGAGCCCTTCTCTCTTAGATCTCTTCTCTTTCTATTATGCTTTCTTCTTACAATATACTCTCTCTCTCTCTCTCTCTCTCTCCCTACGAATTGTTACATTCATGCTCAAGGATTCAGCTGCTGGTTATAGTAAGATAACTACAGACTGAACTCAGAACCAGAGCTCGACTCTTCCTCAATGCCTCACTATATTACTGAGCTAACTATCTAACTATCTCTCTAGCTGACTAACTAGCTAACTGTCTAACCCTTCATAATACAAAATGCATGCTTAAATAGGTGGCCCAAAGGTCTCACCATGATACAAAACTATGGGCCTATCCCAACAGTAACCTAAAACCCTAACTATGATAGTCAACCTATCTGTACTTTGAACTGCCGCTTACTGGTCACACTACAGCTTTCTGCAGTCTTCCATGATGTCTGGCGTTGATTGTGGGTATGGGCGCCACCTCCTTGGTCGCTCCCCTTTTGTCCTTTGTCTTTAATACCTCAGCCCATTGCTCCTTCTTCCTTTATGAGGGTAGCTAAGCCCTCTTGTCATCGCCGCTGCCTTAAATGCAGTGGTTGAGCTCTCTTCTCGGATGCTTTAGGTACTATCTCCTTTGACTTGTTCCGATATAGCATCTTTTCCTATAGTTGTGGGGCCCTACTCCAACAGTCCCCTAACACTTACTTGTGGCTCGTCCTCGAGCCACTGGCATCTGGTTTCTCTTGCTGTAGCTTCTCCTTGGCTTCCTGCGAAGTCCTTGCGAATCTCTCCCTGAGTCCTGCGACATCTTTGTCCATAGCTTTGACACAGTCCTCTGCCGCTTCTAGCATAACTTGAGTAATCATGGGGTATTCTACGCTATCAATTTCACTTTTTCTTGTACTGAACTCCTTAACCTTCTGCTCAACTGCATCGACCAGCTCTGTGATTTGTTCCTGATACGGTTGAATCATATTATTGAATTGTATTTCTTTTTCTCACAACTGTTGTGCTTCCTATTGCAAATGGTTCATATCTGTCGCCTTCTTCATCTTCGCAAGAGCTCCTAAGCTCTTGACTTCTTCCTTCATTGCTGCTACTGCATTTTCTATGTTCTAGATTCTCTACTGCAAATCCAGTCTATCTGGGAGCTCTTCTAGGTCCGACCATGTCTTCGTTGCATCAGCTAGCAATGAATCTGCATCATCTATACGACACTTCATCTGTGTTGAAGTAAGTCTAAAGGCATGTTCCCTTGCTTCCTTGTCTTCCTCAGGTGTTCCTGGTGCTCGAGCCTCAAGCTCAGCAATTTGTGCCTTGTGGTCTTCCTCCATCTTGACCACTGTCTCTTTCTCCTTTGTGATTTCTATCATCTTTGGCATCATCTTCTGTAAACTTAGTTCATAGATCTCTCTTATATTTCCTTCCCTCATTGTCATGCTCGCGCTCTGGTTGCTTGTGAGACCTCCAAGTGACCACTTCACCTGGATCACCATCAAATCCTTCACACAAGATATACTCCAAAGTTGCATATAGGTCTCTTTGTGGATCAGCATCTCCTTTAAGGATATTTGATCTTTTGATAAGCCTTCCACATATATCTTTTCCTCTTTATCTGGGTTAGAACTCGTATCTCAAAGAAAATATAAATATGTATCTTCCATCCTTCTTAAACATTTCATTCGCTCTGGATCCTTTCATATGAAAACTATACAAACCATGAATTCCATTCTGAGAACAAGCCTTTGCATGCATTTTGTAAGAAGAAAATATCCTGGATATGGTAGTACTTTATCAACCTTTTCCTTCTCTTTCTTTTTCTCCACCTTTTCCTCACTCTCCTTTTCATCTTTCTTCTTGTCGGTGTATTTCTTCTCATCATTCTTCTTCTCTGTTTTATTATCTTCAGTGATCTTCTCATCTTTATTTTTCTCTGCTCTAAGCTGGACTCTTCTACTATCTGAGCTTGACTCTTCATCCTTGGCGTCTGTCTGACCTGTGGTGCACCTAATTTCACAACCCTGGGCGGCGTCGTCATAGCAGACTCGAGGCCACCATGCTGGAATCATCACACAACGTATTCTAAAGGTTCCTTCTTAGACATAAACCGTCTAGTGCAGTACTTTGGACTGATAATGGCTGCGAAAATGGGGAAACTAGCACTCTGTAACTGGAGTATCTCTGCACAGGGAAAATTTCTACAAATTGCTCTATAACTCTTATAAATCACAAAAGAAACCTTTTTGTCTGAATGATCTATGTATTTATAATGAAGGTAGTAATCTCTGAAGCAACGGTCGCTTAAGCTAGACCCATTGGAGGCATTTATTGCATGGACAAGACTAACACCCGGTGCCCTGATCCTCATTAAGTGCTAAAAATCTGATCAAATGTCCCTTGAAAATTGTGTACAGGCTCCAGTATCGACCAAGATTTACCAAATCTAGGAAAATACTTATACTATTTCCAAATCTACGGCAATGTATACCTGTCATATCTAGATTAATTGTTTGTTAGAGGGCGAAGAGACTAGCCCTTTGTCCCTTTTCAAAATTGTCTTCATGGCATGGGGAACATCCCCTCACTGCGATGTCACACCGCATCGTCCTGGACCAAAAAGTTGGTGTGAACTCTGCAAGTGTCCTCTGACTTGCGCAAAATAAACTCTCCTGCTGTGATTCTTTCTACTTAGAACCTTTTTTTTTAAGGGTGTAGACTAATTATGAGTGCGATGCCTCCTTTCAACTACACTGGACATCTGCACCGTCTAGTTCTCTGAGTTAGGGCTGGGAGGTGGAGTGGCTATCACTATAAAGCTTAAGCCTACTACCATTAATCAAAGTAGGAACAAGCTCCCCGTTCATTTTACTGAGCTGAACAGCACCTCCTTCTGTGACTTGCTGAATCTAATATGGCCCCAACCAATGTGTCTTGAACTTCCCTGGAAACTTAACAAACTTGTTGTCATAAAGGAGCACTAGGTCTCCTATCTAAAAAATATTTCTCTTGATATGCGTGTCATGCCTGTTGCCGCCTTTTCACACACCTGGATCACGTGGCAGAAATATTCAAGCCACTCGATGTGTCCTTGGGGGCAAGTCTCGAGTCAAGGCTGTCACGTTGTTCTTGACTCCTCTGTTTAGGCTCAACTCCTAACGAAGCCAAGGGGGGTAGACCCTATTAAGTTACTAAGGATGATTTCTTAGTGTAATGATGTTGTACTGAATCAGTTATTTTAGGAGTTTGAAAACTTTAACTATAAACAATCAAGATGACAAGATACAAAGATACACACGAAAGCACAAGATTGATACACAATATAAATATGAAGCAAAAAAGACCAGTGCCTTAATAATGGAGTCAAAAGAGATCAGTGTGCTTGCATGTTTCTGGAATAAATGTTTTGCGATTGCATCTTGGTATGTTTTGAGTTAAAATTGGAATATGAGTTGTTTAAATTAGGCTTAAGGGGGACTCCAGATATACCCGAGAGTACTTGGAGTATGTCCAAAACAAAGCCTATACGGCTACCCGCAAGGAATATGTGGGCTGAAATGGAGTCTCTGGGGCTGTGTTCATAACGCACCCGTTAGGGTGTGACAGATATCGGCGCCCCGAGGTCACTTTTCAGTAGGTTCCCGCTTCCTTTGGGTATTTTGCCACCGTAAAGGTTTGATCGAGGTGTTGGATTTTCACCTGATGGTTTGTTAATTGGGGAAGGTGAGTCCTAATTATGCTAGTCACCCAAGTGCTTTTGATACAGCTTGACTGATCAGACGAACCGCATCCAAGTGCAGAGCATACACACTGGACTCTTGTAAATTTTAATAAGTTTTAAAGGAGTGTTCTTGCTTAAAAAGAAGAGCCTCCAAGAACCTCTTTTGATCCAAGTGGATCTCAATCGGGGAATCAAGGAGGGGTTAATTTTAAGATTCTGATAAACAAAATATGAGAAAAAAAACACAACTACACAAAAGCGGTTTTCTGATTAATCCTACCACAAATCTCTTTCCCCTTGCGGGTCACTCGGGAAATCGTGGGGTAAGTATTATGATTACTTTTGAAAATGAGATATGGAATATGGAATTAAAAAAAATATCAAATATACTACCCTATCAATCAGATAAATTCTAGTAAAAGGAAATAAGCAGAAAAGACAAAAAAGGCACCGACGCGAATCCCCCCAGGGGGGATGGGGAATGGGCTCGAAAGAGCCTATTCGAAGGATGATTTTATTATAGAGGTTACAATATCAAAGCACTGATAAAAAAGAGATTTCTTGGTCCTTATACAGGCTGAAACCAAGATATTACAGTTTATGCAAAACAATTACAAATTATGTGACGAAAGAAAGCCCCCTGGGGGGATTTGAGCGCTCCAAAAGGTACTTTGGACAGAAGCTTCTTTTCTCCTCTTTCAGACCTGCTAAATGACATAGAATGAATTAGAATAAAAAATTCCACAAAGCACTTTAAGAGTGCCTTTGGGTCAGCCTACTTTATCTCAAAAAATTAACGAAATTAAACTAGCTGAATCGACGAAAGGGAACCAAGGAAAGCAAGCTTTCCTTGGGATCTTGGCCTGCTGTTTGTGCATCCAATTAACAGCACTTATATTGCAGAATATTTAAATTATTGAACAGTAAATGAAACTACCTTAACAGCAAGCTATTGATTCTTCACTAAAATACTTGCGAAACTAACGCAATTTAGCTAGATCTCTTGAATTTGAACTTTATGTGCACAATGAAACTAAGATCTAGAAAATTGAAGGGATATTAATAATTATATCTATGTATGATTTTCTTTATGATATAGATCAGTATTTAAAAGAAACCTTAAAGTAACCAGCTTTGAGGAAAGTTTAATAATTTTTAAAGGAGGAAGAGAGAGAAAGAGTGTTGGTTTCTTTGAAGATCCACAGTAGAGCCTTCAGGTGGAATGCCGAGGGACTATGCCTTTGAACTATTTTGAAGAGAATGAAGAAGCAAACTAGATCAGCATCCTCTCCAAAGTGTGAACCTGCAACTCAGCTGAAATCAAAGAACTTGCCAAGACACTTGTGAGATCCGATTAGTACATACAAAGAGATTCAAGATAACATGCATATAAGCTTATAGGACATGCTAGATCTAGAATTCTAAACATGCATCAAAGGAGAGTGACAGTCAATAAACTTATTGAACAACATCTTTCCTATCAAGATTTTAATAAGCTAATTACGAATCTTAACCACAGATCTACAAGAAAATAGCAAGAAATGACCACATATACAGGTTACCTCAGTAGAACAATGGAAATAATCATCCACACATGTAATGGCACCACACCGTATTGCCTCCAAAGCTTTTCTTTATTTAAAATGAGAATTACAATAATACAATAGCAGCAGCACCTCAATCCCAGTTCTAACTAGTTTGGAAGAGGAGGTTGTGCCTTGATTTATACAAATTGCATGCCATCTAGCCCAGGGGGGGCGCAATTCCTCATGGAATCAAGTGAAATCCTCTGATGGATAGTTCATCAATGCAGAACTGAGGCTGAACTGAGCCTACTTGTCAACCAGGGGCCTAATCTGGCTGACACATCAACCCATACACTGACACATCGGCCCACAGAGCATCCAGGAGAGCCAAAACGTGTTGAAGAGAGAGGGGGGGCGCAATTC
>LPNX010787311.1:419039-660226 GCA_001517045.1 Pseudotsuga menziesii
GCTATGTCAATTCTTGGCTTTGGTTCTCTCGTGCTCACTTGGTGCAAGTAGATTAAAACTTGTCCATCAATATTTGCTTTATAGGTGCATCTGTGTCATGCAATCATCACTTTGATGGGAGGTCAAGGTATTGTCGATCACATGGCTTTCTCGATCGATGCATTCGTCGTCAATTTATTTACTCAAGATTGGAGTTGTACCTGTCATGGCAGTTACATGGAAGTTATGGAAGTTTATGACGAGGACAGCTGATGGGTCCCAAATGCACATTGTCATTCTCCTTGTATCTCATTGAATTAATGACACTTAGTTGTCATGACTGTCTCGATCTTCACCGAATATTTGCACTTTAATGCTTGTCGGCCTGTTATTCCTTCTTTTTCTTGCACTTTTCTTGGTTCTGTCACAGACATGCAACAGAACAGTTTCCTTGCGTTCTCTCTTTTATTTTTTTGAATCGTGCGGCACACTCTTAACTAGACATATCGTGACCATCATAGTAAGGTTTCAGGAGACTATCGTTCACCTCTCCCATGACGTATGTTTCATCTAGTTTCTACTATTTTACTGCACCCACATCAGTGATGTGCACGATCGTATATGTCCCTATACAATGCATTTTTAGCTTCCTAGATGTTTGAAATTTTTGTTTTCATATAGAAACACAATTCCTTCGACTTTGAATGGATTAACCCAGATATGGCGGTCATGCCATTATTTCTATCTCTACTTCTCAACATTCTGATGTAATCTTGCAACGAAGCGTTCCTCTTCCATATCAATGAGCTGTGACAACCTTCGCTCCACAACATCTCAGTCAGTCATCTCTGTTAGTGCAGCAATCCTTCAACTAGACACGATGTACTCCATTGGCACAACAGCTTCTTGGACATACACCAATATGAATGGGGTGTGCCTTGTCAATCATTTTCAAGTTGTGCGATACGCCCATAGCACGAATGACACTTTCTAATCCCAGTCATTTCGGTGCATATTGCATACCTTGGTTAATGCATTCTCCAAAATCTTGTTAAAGGATTCAACCATTCAATTTGCCTAGGGATGATAGGTTGTGGTATTCTTATGTTGGATTTAGAACTCTACAGTAAGCTCAATAATCATCTTGTTAAAAAAATGTGTACCTTGGTCGTTGATTAGAATTTTTGGACAGCCAAATCTAGTCACCACATTCTCAAATAGAAACTTCGTCGCAGTCACAGTGGTGCAATCTTTAATAGGTGCGGCTTTATCCCATATCATTAAATAGTTTGTCCTAGCAATAATGTAGCATGTGCTAGCTCTCTTTCCTAGTGAACTAATCGGTCCGAAAAAATCAACAACCCCCTTGTCGAATGCTTCTAGTGTTATCTGCGGCGTAAGTGGCATGTCATCGCAATGCGATGACTTTCCTGTTCTCTGGAAGATATCATAGTGCCTACAGAAGCTCTTAGTATCCATATGTATGGTTTTCCACCATAGTCCTTCTTGTAATATCTTGCACACGATTTCCTTTCCTGCATAGTGTCCTCCTTCGACATCGACATGTGCTTCACTCATTACCCAAGGTCACTCATGATCGAAAACATATCGATGTAGTATCTCATCCGCGCCCAGCTTTCACAAATGTCCCGTAATCAACTTTTAATCAGCAACTCTAACAACCAAATGCTTCTTCTAGTTAGTGGATAATCCTTCAGGCGCATAGCCTGTGCTGAGGATATGGATGATAGCGTTAAACTATGAGTTCTGATCATCCATCATGTGGATCACAAACAATGGTGCGTTGGGCAAGTTATCCTCCAAACTGATTGGTTCCTCACTATTTTCAATCCTTGACAGGTGATCTGGCCCGATGTTCAACGACCAGGTTTCGCTATGACATCAAATTCAAATTCCTGAAACAGGAGGAGCCATCAACAGATCTTCCCCCCCAACACTAGATTTTTAACTATGTATTTCAATGTTGAATGATCAATGTACATTTTTAAATGTCCACCTAACAAGTAGTGTCATAACTTCTGATGTGCATAAACCATAGCAAGGCCTTCTCTCTTTGTCGTGCTGTAATTTTTCTCTGTCGTTGACATTTTTCTACTGGAAAAAGCAACACGGTGATCAAGCGCACCCTCTCCTAGTTGCGTCAAGACTATGCCAAGTGTGATAGATGATGCATCGACATGAACATGGAATTCCTTCTTCCAGTCTAGAAATACCATTATTGCACAGTGGACATCTTGTTCTTTAACTTATCCAATCTTTCCTTGCAAGGTTCAGTCCACTTAAACTTTGCATCTTTATTCAGCAACTTCTCCATGGGTGCAATTATCTCTGCATATATTTTGATGAATTTCCTGTAGTATCCTGTGTGTCCTATCGCTGATTTGAGTTGTGTGACTGACATGGGTGATGGTAAGTCAAGGATGATCACAAATTTTGTTGGTTCGATCAAAATTCCATCATGACATACGACATGACCCAACAGCACACCAAATGGTGCACAAAAAATACATTTCTTAGAATTAAGCGTGATCTAATACTAGCGACATCGACCCAACATCATGCATAGACTATCAATATGATCTCTTACTAGATTGAACATAGTCCGATCATCAAATTAGACCTCAAAAAAATTATGAATGAAATCCTTAAAAGCAGAAACTACTATTCTAGATAAAATAGAAGGTGCATTATTGAGTCCAAAGGGAATTACCGTGTACTGGTAGCATCCCCATTCTATGACGAAGGTTGTTTTATGGTGATCCTCCTTTGCAATCCTAAATTTATGATATCTAGAGAATCCATCAATGAATGAGTACATATCTTGTCCTCCGACGCTTTCCAATATTTCATATGTAAATGGTGTTGGGAATGGATCGTGCAGGCATGCATCATTCATCTTCCTTAGGTCAACACAGATCCTGACTTCACCTGTGGTTTTCTTATCCTGGATCACTATAGGGATGATCCACTATGATTCCTCGATAGGTTCAATTATTCCTTCGTCGAACATGTGATCCAATTCATATTTTACATTTTAATGGGTTTAGCATCTAGTCTCAGGTGTATTTGCATCTCTTCCAGGTCACCAACTATCCCCATCATCTTTGAAAAAATGGTAGGGAATAGGTCTTGATACTCGTGCAACAAGTATGTGATATTTGTGACCATCTCTTCATCCCAATAATCTCCTATATTAGCAAACTTTGGGTTCTCTGGTGACCCAATGTTTACTTTCTTGATTTTTAGTGGCTTACGGAACTGATCACTTGAAATACCACTTCCTTCTACTGCCCGTGTGCCCTCTGATTTTGGTATGTTTATGTTAGTCGGATCATCATCTGGGTCTCCAGCTATATTGTAATAGGCGATCCATTGCTGGATGGTTGCACTGCACTAATGGGATTTTGCTTCTTCGACAGGGATTTCCACAAATATCTTCTGCTTTATCGTTTGAAGTGCAACATCAACTATAGGTTTCTCATCAACAAATTCAAATGTGTGTTCCAACCACTTAGCTACTTCTTCCCAATCATGAGTTCTTTATTGAAACTCCATAGATGTATACCAGCTTCAGGGTGTCATTTCCAAAGTGTGAATGAAATGATGGACCCATTTCTGAGGTGGGTATTCTGTAAATGCGGTGCAACAGTGATTTATGTGCTCGCTAGGGTTTGACATTCCTGTGTACTTGTGAATCACAGTGGTGACTTCTTCACAAAATCTAGCTTCCATCAATATTCTACACTGTGGCCAATCTATTATGGGCTGCTTGTGTGTACCCCACCATCCAGAGGGAGTAGCTTTTAGTACATGGTCTAGTGTGGAAAAGCGTTGCGACTCTATGACGAGTCCTTCAAACTCACTTAAGAAGGTCACAAGGTTAGCTAAACCTTCATAGGTGGGTAGCTCTCGTAGCTCATTCTCTACCCATGGCACAAACCTTATAACTCTGGTGCATCTCCTCATAGAGACCTCTTGCAACTGATTTTTCTAATTCTCCATGGCCTCCCCTGAGTTGGATGTGCATGAACTAGCACTCTTCTAGCTCAGGTTTCCATCTGCTATCGAATTGATGTAGTCTTCTTGTAAAACAGTGACATTGTAAATATGGACAAGATAATCACCATGTACCTCATTATAGATAGGATCGGCGTATCTCTTTCCTTCCAACGGATCAATGGGAGACACTACTCTCATTTAATCATCCTCAAATGAGAGAATCCTCTTCTTGAAATCGATAATAGTATGATTATCTATTGCCAAATATATCCCCAGCAGCGCGGGATATGGTTTCATGTCATCAATGATATTAATGAATTCAAAGTCTACAAATGTACAGAACCCTTCAATGTCAATAGGGACTTGAATTAGCCGACCAATTGGTATAACCTTTTCCTAATTTGCAAGTTGCAACTGGACAGGAGACCATTCCAAGCACGGATTTCCCATACTTTCCCAAGTTTGTCGCGTCAAAATATTGACATTCGAGCCAAGGTATAAAATGATGTAGTCCATGTTGTAGTCGCCTATTTGCACAGTCATTCTTAACTCATGCCTAATTTTGAACTTTTTCTTGACATGGTAAACCTTCTAGCTAGGTCGCGACTCTTATAGAGTTTCTTCTACTAGTGTTTGTAGCTCTCCGACAACATATTTATCTTGGATTAGTGCTAAGAAAAAAATAGGAACGACTTGAGTTTACTAACCTTTTTCAGGATTTGCTTCTGGAATAGTTCTTGGAAATGTTCAGGCATCTCCCTGACTTCACCTAACATCGATGGGTGTTCTTAATCTACAAAATCTAGTTGCACATCCAAAAATACTTGCTTCTATTTTTGAACATCGAACGGTACTTTCTTCTACGACGTGGGTCGTACCTATGGCTACAGTTGTTCTTGCGTGGTTTCTTGATCAGCTTCAGTCGCAGCACCTCCTCATGTTATGACATCAACATTTCAGTATCTTGTCTCAGGAGCAATCATCTGAACATTAAGGTTAGGATTCAAATTTGGGTTTTGAATCTGCGCAGGGTTAGGACTTTTGATGGCCCGAGCTTGCTACTTCGCAATTAACTGAGGACATTGCTCCACATTATGGTTCTGTCCTTTACAATATGAACATGTCTTTGTAGGATCCTAGAAATATCTGGCATAGCGACCCAGTTTTCCATAGTTATAGCATGTAACATGACACCTTCCTCTACCAAATCCTCCTCCTCCTTGACCTCAGAAGTTTCCACCACCCCTTTCCTATGGGTGCACTTGCTGCGAGGGGGGTACTGGTTTTGCAAGTAGTGCAGCTGATAGTGATTATGTTGCACAAATGGGTTTTGTGGCACATATTGAGGCTGATACGGGTTGTGGTACTGATTGGGTGGGAACTGCGTAGGTTGATATGATGCTTGCACTGGTTCATCTTGATCCTACCCATCATTCTTCAACAAGTAGGTGTTAGTATTGTATTTTCCTTCAGGAGCCGGTATGCTCTGTAATCCATCTCTTCATGGCCTACCAACTTACATAATTTACAGAAGAGGTTTGCTGGGGTACTTACAAAATTTTGCAAGTATAGAATCTCCTTATCATGATGTCCTCTAGACAGGCATATGCGGCACCAGGGTAGTCCATGGGCACTCAACGGGTTTGGCGCACCCGATGCGATATAGTTCATGTAGGTCAGACAATTATCCTTGGTGTGTCCATCCATTCTATATTTTTTACACCATAAGTCTTCTTGTGATTCCTTTCCCTTTTTGATATTTTGGAGCTGCATCATGAGATTATCCAATTGTGACTGAATCTACACCATCCCTGCAGTACCATCACTGGTTGGTGAGGATTCTAGCTTCATTTCCAATTCCAACACTTTTGTCTATGATTCAATATTTGGTTGCATCAATGGGCCTCATATGTCTGGTAATAACGCAGCAATAAACCACCCTTTATGTTGCACATCCAAAATCTAGAAACGTACTTTTCCATAAATGTCTTAAACCACTGGCCAAAATCCCATACAGATTCTGCCAATGACTGTTATATTTCTTTGATTTCAGTGATGCACTACGACTCAGATTTAGGATTTCTGAACTCAGAAATGATCGTGAGCCATTTCTCTTCTAGGTTTTTCTGTGGTGCTCCTGGTGGTACTACGTAGAACTTCATAAACCAATCCAGCGCATCACCTCTAAGAGTTGTGATCATATGTGCTTTCCTCAGGTCCGCGTTGTGAACTATTCAAACCATCCAAATAGCTTCACAGAGGAACCAATGTTGATCTGGATCCTCCGCTCCATTCCCATTGAATGTGGATAGTCAAATATCATTCCCATCCATTGAGTTGTTCTCAAGGTTATATTATGAATCTATTGGAGGTGTTTCTTCCTGTGCATTAGTCTCAATACTAGAACTATCAATATTAGAAACCCTTTTAGGAGTTGATTCTCTATACCTTACCTCTGGTGATACTTCAGGTGTGATGTAGTCATGCTCTGACCTTGGTGACTCCATAGGATCTTTAGACTCCTCTGTCCCATCTAAAATCAGGTTTTGGTTCTCTTCTTCGTTGCAATACCCTTCATCCAGTTGCGACAAAATTTTGTGCTCACTTTCCTTGAATATACCAAAAGCTCATCAACCTTCCTCTGTATTTCTTCTTTTCCCTTATCTAAAACTCCTTCCACTCCTTAGGACTCTAGCTTCTAATACAGGTTTTGTACTTCCTAGGAACATCTTAGCTCACCATTTCCCATTGTCTTGATAGGTCATCTGCAACATAGCCTTCTTCCTAGGAGTGCAACTTAACTGCTTAACTACGAAATTCCCTTCTCATAAACGAGCATCTTGATCCATGTACTGATAGATAACAAATATCTTCTTCGGGGTCCTTGGAAAAAAATTTCTTTCAGCCTCACTATATGAGGTTATAGTGTCTACTGCAAACTCAGTAATATACCCTTGTAAAATACTATCAACCCAAAATTCAACAGCTCTAGAGATGGTGTTACTTGCGTTGGTTATCTCATGAACTAACTGATCACTCAACTCGACCGCTTCTCTTCTCTGGAAATTTTTTTCTGAGTTTCCAACCTTGAAAACCACTTGTACAGCACAATGGGGAACTCTGCAAATAAGATTTTATGAATTTCAAAATATATGTACTCATCCACCCAGTTTTATGCACTCGACTGTGACCCTGCACTCTCTTCTTATGCAAATTCTAGCATCTTAGACTCCAGCCAGTCCTCTATTTCCTTCTTTGTCAGGTGCCACAACATTTCCCTCGACTCAAATGACTATGGGTCCCAGCAACGAAACCATTTATTGTCCTATTTCTCCTTCTTTTCTTGACCTACGGTTCAACAACAACATAATACCAACAAGACACCAAAATACATCGTCCCGACAGAGCAAGCTCAGTCGGAAACACCTTCAAAGCAGGCGTAGTCTCACCTAATATATCTTAATGTGTAACTACCAAAACCATATTTTCACAGTTGGGGAGGGATTATATCCCCTTAGCGCACAGCCAAGGCACTCAATAGAGATATAAGGATGAGTCTGTTGCTTTGTGACAGACGTGCAAATACGTGTCACGATCTATGCACGACACAACCTTGTCCTTTACCACTTAAAAACTAGCGCAACTATGCGACACATATGATTCCTTATATGTAACTGATAGTGTGCGACTTATATTGTAACTCCTCAGCTAATCAAGAAACCATACATAACATGTTGACGATGCATTAACATTCATTCATTCCTTAACTAATCGGTAATATTACAACAGACATTCAACAACAAGCATAAACTATGCAAAGTAATCAAACATTCACATAACATCCAACATCCACAACATTCATTCATTCAACACAAGAAATAACATGGAAACCCATTCGGGAAAAACCACCAAGGTGCCATTCATCTGGAATTAGAAGTATAGGTAGCACCTTGCAATCTACTGCTTGTAAAATGTTCTCAAGATATGTCTTTTCGACTCAATATTATTTCTCTCTTGCTCTTTTGTTTATTCTTCTATTTACTCCTACTGATCCGCACACAATCGGGATCGACTCTTCTACTTTACTAGCATTTTGTGCACTCAGCTACAAGATCCGTAACTCAACAACCTTCTACTAGACTCCTCTTTTGAGTCAACAATAAACTACTAAACTTAATCTAATGGAATCCAACACCTACTAACAACATCTAATAAGGTATAAACCTTATACAGAGCAGGTTCCTCCTACTTATAGCATTTACTAGACCACATAGGGTCCACTGAGTACTACTCAGTTATTACAGATGCGAGTAGCTACAAAATATCTACAATTACATTATTTCCAGGCCCAATTGGCCACAAACGTCCTGCATGACATTAACCATAGCCATAACTAGTCATGGAAACATATTTCAACCTTCTGTATTGGTCATAACTAGAATTAAAACTGTCCTTGGTCTTTTGTCGATGTGTCCTTCCACTGGTTTCTGTCAGTTTGTACCTATTCCACTTTAACTCTTCTACCTGCCTCTTATACCTACCCATATCTTCCTTCCTTGTCACAACTATCCTTGTCACAACCTATTTTTCCTTCTTTTCCTCCGTCGCACGCCCACTTTTCCTATTTTTCTTGTGTGGCGGATTCATCCTTGTGCACTTTTCCTGGTCCAACAATTGTTATCCTCCAGGAGTTTGAGGTAGAATTTACCAAATCTATTTCTAAGAAGTCCCTCATCTTCATGGAACTTATGTGTGACTTTCCCCATATTACTGAGGATACCTAGCCCTTTGATTCATTTCCATATGAATAACTATTCTTTATTAGTACATCTGACCCCTGGTATGGAGACTTGATTCTCTATCTTCAGACTCAATGCTTTCATCCTGCCGCAGCTCGAGATGAACATCGTCATATTCATCATCAAGAAAAGTATTATTTTATCATTAAAGATACATTTTACCATCATGTTGTTTATACAATCTTACAGCGCTACTTAACTCATGAATAGGATGAAGTTGTTTTAAATCATTGTCACTCTGGATCTTGTGATGGTCACCTTTCTGGGATGGCTATTACCCAAAAAAATTATGCACTAGGTAATTTTGGCCCTTGATCTTAAAATATTGTATAGAATCCATCAAAAAATGTATTCCCTATCATCTTCTCACACCCAAAAATTGCACCCACCCTACTCCTTTGCATCCCACCATAGATGTTAGTCCATTCACAAAATGGGTCATTGATTTCATGCATTGTATGCCTACCTCAGCCGACGGGAATGGTTATATTATTATAGTTGTGTATTACTTTAGAAAGTGGGATGAGGCTATGCCTACACATGCCAAAGATGGAAAATTTTATGCCTTATTTGTTTTCAATCATATCATCACTAGATTCGAAGTCCCTCAAGCTATGATGACCAATGACAGTTCACATTTTCAAAATAAAAAATTATGTCAGAATTGAGTTCTAAACTAGGTTTTCGTCCTGATAATTCCACACCCTACTACCCGTAATCCAATGGCCAAGTTGAAGTCATCAACAAAGTGTTGAAAACCATGCTTCAATGAATGGTAGGCATGCCAAATCCAGTTTCCACTTACAATTGTTTTCTGCATTATGGGCCTACAGGACTACCATTAAGACATCCAACGGCTTCACACATTTCCAGTTGGTGTATGGGCTGGAGTATACTCTCCCAATAGAATGTGAAATCCCTTCTCTAAATATTGTCTTAGAGTTACTACCCAATACCACTCTAGAGGAAGAATATTTCTTATACTTGAACAAGCTCGATGAAACTCGTCGAGATGCTACATTGTCAAATGAGGTGCATAAACAACGAATTAAATCTCAATATGATAGATCAATTTAACGTTGCCTCTTCAATGAGGGTGACATCGTATTGACATATGACCAGAAACATGATAAGTTGGGGAGTGGAAAATTGGAATCCAGTAGCATGGGCCCTATGTTGTTAGTTGTGTCTTAGATAAAGGATCTTATGAGTTGGTAGATTATGATGGAATACCCCCAGGATAGCCCCAGAATGGGATCTACATCAAAAAATGTTTTTTTATGGTTATATCAGATATTATAACATTTGGAATCATAATAGCATAACCATAAGAAAAAATATCACTGAAAGATAGAAAAGCACAGCCACAAAAAAGAACACAAATATTTTTCATGGGAAAGAAAACCCGGCAAAAAATTCCTATGTATAAGATGTATAAAAGAAAACCCAAAACCAATTGTTCTCCTCCTTCTGTTATGTCTCTCTGTCTCTCCTATGCACTACACAAGTGAGTGAGTCTGTGTTCAAATAAGAGCCACAACTCCTCTATTTATACATATTTGTCAATTGACTTTTTCACTAGACAAGTCGGCCCCAATAAACTGTTTGGGCTGACATTAGAGGAATTTTGGGGTCTAAAATGGGCCTCCTAAGAAAAATAATAAAATAATAGTTAAAATAATAAAATAATATTGATTAATTTTGGAGGAAGAAAGAAAAAAACTACTTTTTGTGTTCGTATTTTCGACATATCTCCCTGTGTGTTTACTCAAATTTCGATCGGGAGAGCTTGTTGGATGCGGAATTTGATTCCGCATCCAACGAGTACCCACACTATATACTTTTGACGGACCCTGCTACCCCAAAAACAATAAATACCTGAAAAAAATGTGATGATGACATCATCATCACATTTTTTTCAGGTATTTCTTGTTTTTGGGATAGCGAGGTCCGTCAAAATTATGCAGTGTGGGTAGTCGTTGGATGCGGAATCAAATTCCGCATCCAATGAGCTCTCTCAATTGAAATTTGAGTAAAAACACAATGAGATATGTCGAAAATATGAACAAAAAAAGTAGTTTTTTTTAATGACAAATATCTCAATTCAACCATTATGGTTGAATTATTTTATTGAAATTCTATTGGTTCTTGAATTCCAACTCACAAAAACTTATTTTGGCATGTTTTCTTATAAGGCCCATTTTAGACCCCAAATTTCCTCTAATGCTTCACCTAGGAATACTCAAAAATAGTATATTATATTATTTATTAGGGTACTAAATACCTAACAGAAGAGGAGGCTTTACCTCATGACTCTATGATGACCAATCACAATAGTAACATCTCGTTGGAGGAATAATAACATATCCCTTGGGTTACATCAGTAAAATACATTTAGGATATCCTTTGAAGTTACAATATTTCAACACTCTCCCTTAACGAGAAGGTTATTCTACTGACAACATCATCATATACTATAGGATACTAGAGAGATAATTACAATAGTACATTGAGGAGACACATCTATTCATCACAGGAAGTGTAGCAGGGATTTCTCCTTACTACAGGGGCAGGAATGGATCCCTTTTGTCCTATAGACAGAAGGGTAGGTTCCTGCTTGGAAAAAGACTAAAAAGAAAAATGGAATGAAAGAAAGAAGAAACAACAGCAAAGATGGAGAAACCCTATTCACACAAGGTTAGGGTTCTGCTTCCAATAACCTGCAAAACAAGTTAGGAAATAAACCTACAAATGAAATCATGGGTTAGAAAACAAAGAAACTACTAAGCAAATAAACAAAACAAGAAAACACAGTTATACCTTCTCTTTGGGTGGAAATGGGCCGCCATGCCCTAGCTTGTGGAAGCACCTCTCTTGGATGGGGGAGCTATGGCTCAATGAAGATGGAGGAGAGGGAGTGTGGGTGGCTTGAGAGACAAAGGGTCTCAAGGTATCCATGGGCAGCATAACAGTATGGAAGGGAGAAGTGTTTTGAGAGTGACCCCCCACCCTCCTTTTATAGCCTTTTTAGGGGTTTTAGGGTTTTAAGCCCTTGGTCCAGGCTTTAGCCCCTTTTTTGGCGATTTTAGCCCCTTATGCCCTATCTTTAACTCCTTTTAGGGTTTTAGGCTCCTTTGAGGGGTTTTAGCCCCTTTTTGGAGGCCTTAGCCCCTAAGAGAGTATTTTAGGCTCATTTTGGGGTTTTTGAGCCCTTTTCTTCATCCTTAAGCATTTTTGAGGGTGTGGGGGTCTAATGGAGGGTCGTGGAGTGGTGTCCTTGGGTGGTGTAGGTCATAGAGAGCTTAGTGAGGGATTTTTTGGGTTAACAGATTGCCCCTTGATGTGTGAGGGCAGGAGCTCATCGTATGACTGATGGACATCATAGGATTTACTGCAGTGAGGTGGTGCTTCTGAGGCTGGGGCATGGTGGATTTTGGTTTTTGTATTAATATGGTTCCCATCAACGGGTGAGATACAAATAATGTGTGACATATATATGGACAAGGTGGGAATCCCCATGCTCATGACAATGTCAAAAGAATAATTTGATCCATGCTCTAAAATACAAGAGCTGATCATATACAACTGATGATACAATAATGGTTGCCTCAATGTGAGGCTAAATATAATATTGATCTGGTACATTGGACCCATGGAATTATCATGGAATGCTATATCTTCATGACTGACAGTCTGCTAGATCTAGGATGGTACATAGTTGTATGGACTCACTGATTGAGAGTCAAAGTCTCTGTGGTACAAGTATGTTGCATCAATCATAAATCTATATAGAAGCACTGCTAGGGCTTCTGAACACTGTCTCCAACACAACCCAAAAATCACAAGGGACTTAACCTGTTTAGGTCCCTCGAATAGACTCATCAATGTGCTAAATTCAGGTGAAATATGGGGTCTTCGACCAAGTACTGTGTAGACAAAACCTTGTACGAATCTCAACGGTTCGATGATGTAGTTGGAGTTGAGCATGTGAGAAACAACCATCCCAAGAGGCACTAAGGAATCCTCTCAAGTGGTCCAAGGAACTCATCAATGAGGTTAATGAAACTAGGATACAGGGACCTCTGGGTCTATCCTTTGGAATATATGTGTTGTTGTCGGCAGAGGGAGACTTGCCCCTAGTCAAGGCAATGATGTTTCCTTGACCAGGAGCACGAGGGAGATAACCGAAAGGTGTGAGACAATATGCGGACTGACCCACTGAATGCGGGGGGGAGGGGGAGGGAAATAATTGAACAGGGCTAGGGGGAGTGTGGTGGACTCAAACTTCCTTTGTTCATACTATGATGGCAGGGTGGACTAGGTAGAAAATTAAACTTGGCTCATGGGAATGGGATCATAACTGTAATACTGGGAATGTCACTGCAGATGGGAAATGATTGGAGGAGGTAGACACTTTTGAAATTGATGGGATCCAAGGAAGACTCATTGCAGAGTACTCTAAAAAAAGGCAATCCAATGTGGGAATGCTGCCAAACTATTTTATGTGGGGTGGTGTCTAAGGACACTGTTATGGTACAATCTCATGGATTTCTGGTGAGACCAAGAAGGTAAATGCTCTATGGTGCTTTCAATTTTAGAGATTATGAAAGCACGAAGACGAATCCAGTGGGGGATATTTTTTGTTGGTAGTCTCCTATGCCCGAAAAAGGATAAAAGTATACATAGGAGAGCTCGCCCATCCTAGAGGGGATGAGAGACTTCTTTACCTTTGGTAGTCCAATCACGCCGAAAAAGGTTAAACCTATACTGACTGGACAGTCATTCAGATACTTTTACGAGCATGAACGAAACCAAACCAAGTTTGCTCGGTAATATTTTCTTGATGAGAAGGCTGGAAAAGAGCTTAACGAAAACCCGTGGTGAGCTTTTTTGTAAAGTGCAGCCCCTCTACCTGAGAAAGAATAAAAGTATGTAGAGGGGAATGGTCTTGGATTGAATACGCCAAGGTGGTCCTTTTCAATTAATGGTATACATGGTCCATGGAAGGAGGTAAACGAGACGATGTAGACGCCCTTTCCTATACTTTAGCGAGTGGGAAAGGAAGCAGCTGCACTCAGCTATTTTTTCATTGTTTTAAGGAGTCAGAAAAGAGCTTAAACGAAACTCTAGTGTGGTCAATCGATTGCGATGGCATAGGAGGTGCCCCATGTCAGGACGGTGGACAGAGGTCTGAAGGTCATCCACGCAGTATGGACAGAGCAGAAGGCTCTCAAAAATACCAATACATGCGTGGGATAGATCGCGGCAGAGGCTCGTGGGTCGGTGCGGAAGAGGCACACTAATCGAGGTGGCTCTTGGATAGAGGTCAGGAGAGCATGTGTGTGTGTTGTGGTGGATGGACTTGACTACATGCGATGTGAGTGCAAGTCCGGGGGCACTTATATGCCAAAAAACATGCAAGAAAAAGAAATCGTTTTGGACAATGGTCTAGAAGTCTGCGTAAGGTGCGGTGGATGGAAAAGACAATTATGTGTTAAAATAAAAAATAAAGGTAAAAATGACATTCCTTAATAGGTGGTGGCCCAAAAAATTGCATGAGTAGCGGTCGGGAAGTGTGATACAAGTATAGGTCCGTAGACACTTACATTGTCATGTCATGGCTCGTAAATCGAGGTGACTGGTGGGAAATGGTCCTCAAATTGATTTATTAAACATGAGACAATGGTCTCATAAAGAGATAGAGGGCATAATTCTAAAACTAGTGGCACAAACGGCATCTCAAACGGAGTCCGTACGGTCCTATTATGTCGATCGGAAGAGATTAGGTCAAATGAGGCCTATATAAGGGTGGGGTCCACTTGGTGAGGTGTCATTGTCACTGTTCATTGTGGAGTTGGAGAGGTGGGCCCTAATCAAGGATGATTTTAAGGAACTATACTTATTTAAAAGTGTATAAATGCTAGCGAATATTACAAATTCTTAAAATGCCAACTATAAAATGATTGGCGATATTTTTCAAAAAATATTTTAATTTCCAAGGAGTTTATATCATTTATATAATAATTTGGTGATTTTTAGGGTGAAAAAATTGGCCCCATCAAAATTGGGAGAAACAGGGCTTCAAAAAATGCAAAATGGTGAATCTTTTTTGGGAGAAAAACATGGAAAAATAGCCCACCAGGCTAAAATTCGCCCCTAAAATTATCCATGGCTCTAATTCTTCATTTGTTGATTTCTCTTGATCCGACCAACGGTTTCGAGTGCTGCGACTTGCAGGTAAGAGCTCTCACTAAATCTCATCTTTTTGGTGGTTTATTTTCTATATTTGGTCACCTAGAGGCCCCCCATGAGTAGTTTGGGGTTTCATGGAGCCAAGTCGCACCTTTCAAAGGAAAAGGTGCACCCTGGTGGCCTCTGTGGGGCAATTTTGAGTGCCCTCGGCGCTCAGTTTTCCCAAATAGGTGCAACTTGGCCTCTTTTGGGTGTTTTTTGATGATGGAAGTGGCTCACATTAGGGTTTTTTCTTGTGTAGGATGGTTGAGGTCAAGTGGCGAGAGACAGACTACAAGAGTCTCAGGGATGCAGCCATACGAGACGGGAATGTGAGAGATACATTAGCCCATTACGAATTGCTAAAGTTTATAAGGATACCCCTCATGCAAAGCTTGCATTTGCTGATGCAAACACTAGTGAGTTTTTGGGATGTTGATGAGGAGGTGTTCCTCTTTCATGGCTAGCGCATCAAGATTACGTTGGCACATGTATACTTTCTTACTGGGATCCCTATGTTGGGAGTGGTTGGTGACTTGGCACCTTTGTTGTCTCGGGGAGAGACATTGGAGGAGTTGTGCGATAGGCACTATTACGCTATGGCGTACGTGCACAGCTCCTACATCCTGATGTGTGAAATCGAGGATTTGTCGACACGGGCCATAGGGACCTTATTGCAGCGTATCTTGGGTTCCATGGGGAGCCACAATATCTCTAGTGGTCAGCTTCAGCTAGTAGAGCGTGCTATAGATGGCATGTACGATGCATGGGGCCAGATGTATCTATGGGATGTTCAGTGTCATCTAAACAAGTTGAAGACTTCTAGTGTGGGTTTTTGTTTTGGCTCCTTCCTATGTGCCTTATTTTTTGAGAAAGTTCCTACACTTCGTCCTCATCGGGCTGTGCAGGATAGTGGTCCACGGGAGCCACGAATGTACAGATGGTGTTAGATGATGATCTGAGAGGGTGGCAATAGAGTGGGATGATTTTTTACTGAGGAGTTGTTGGAGCAATGGTGCCAGCTTCCTGTAGTGATTGAGGAGTACCCGTATGTGGTTATGGACTACAAGGGAGACCCTGAGATGACCCGACCTCCTGGCCAGGCTTGGGCACCAGCTGGTATGTATGCGTGATGTTTTTATGTTCATATTTATACATAGTGTATTTGAGCTGGTTGGTAGTTTATATTATTGATGTATGTGAAATGATGGCGTCCTTGTTTGTATATGTAGATATTGGTCCTCGCCCGCCACCCAAGCATCAGAGGTGGGTTGTTACCATAGCTCCTGTGGTGGTTCCTGTTGGGAGCTCCCATAGGTGACAGCGGGAGATGGATGGAGTGCTGCCATATCTAGAGCGGCTTGCTACTGGAGTCTCAGATGATGGCTGGCAGCATCTGAGTAGTGAGATGATTGCTACTATTCACAACCTTCCTCCAGAGTGGACTGGTGTGATGAGGAAGATGGAAATGGCTAGTGAGCACTTTTGCCGAGCGGCGAGAGGTGATCTTCCTGCATAGGATGAGTCCTCTGAGGAATATTATGACACCGAGTCGGATGACGAGTCTGAGTCGGATTAGTAGCCTAGTGGGGCTGCCCCTAGTGCATTGGTGCACGTAGGGGTTTTTGTGTCACTATGTATATCCTGCTGAGAAAGCATATGTGGCTTCTCATTTTTGTATTGGACATGTTTTGGACATGTGACTGATCAATTTATATATATATATATATATATATATTTTACGCATGTGGATGCGCTTTTATGGTTTTATTATGTGAGTCTTTTTATGATGGTGTGGAATGAAAATGTATATGTGATGTATTGTTACACTTGTGTGTGTATTTTTAGACATAGTTATGCATGATGTTATGGTTGTATGTTTCCTATATGCGGCTGTGGATGTGCCAATTTAGAATATCGTTAGCCATTTGATCTGTGACACTATTGAGGTTGCAGGGAACATGTGTGAATGTGATGGATTCAAATGTTCTAACCATCTGTTTAGTGCGCAGGTACTTTCTAAAGAGGCAAGGATCACATACTCGATAGTGGTTGTTCAACTGAGAAACAAGCAGCTGGGAGTCTAAGAAGACATCAAGATGGTGAATACCTAACTGAAGAGCGGCGGCCAAGAGGCCATTGACACCATCATATTCAGCCTGGTTGTTGGTTGCGGTGCCCACACATATTCCATCGATGTGGATCAACGCATGCGATGGGGAGTAGATGACCCATGCAGCCGAGGCGAGGTTCAGAGACCATCTTCTTGCTCCATCTGTGAATCCCATATGCTGGTTTGAGGTGTGCTCCATCTGAAGCAATGAGAGGAAATGACACATAAGACTCAATTTTAAAAAATGTGTAAAACAAAAAATGGAAAAACTATAATACAAGTTGTAACGTTGTCATTCAAAGGGGTGATGTTAGAGGGAAAGTTGTTTGAACTTTCCAGGGATAATCAGTCATTCCTTTGTGTTACACAATGAATCCTTGTAGATGGCCCGTGGGGACATAGAAAACACACTTGAAAGGGTTCAATCAGATTTCGTACTTGAGACATCATAAGAAGACTTGCCACAGGTCATCTATGTGTTGTGTTTGCTTCTGAGACTGCATGATGAGGTTGTCGAGACAAACCAACATAATGTGAAAGAGGTTGCGGAAGCAGTGTGTCATGGCATGCTGAAAGGTGGCTCCAGCATTTTTCAGGCCAAAGGGCATGACTCAATACATGAATGTTCCCCATGGGATTGTGAATGTTGTCTTAGAAAAGTCTTCTTTCTGGATTTGGATTTGGTTATGTCTGGAAAAACCATCCATGAATGAAAAGGCTTCATGTCTGACACATGAATCGATGATCTGATCGATGAAAGGTGTGGGGAAGTTGTCTTTGAGACATGCCCCATTTATGTCATGAAATTATGTGCAAACACGAATGGTACCTTGTTTTTTATTCACGGGAACAGGATTAGAAACCCAAGTGGTGTACGCAATGAGGTAGATGAAGCTGGCAGTGCGCAGCTTCTCTATCTCAGCTTTCACTGCAGCCACTTTGGATAGATGGATTGGCTATTGATTTTGGTAGACGGGATCCACATCAGGCCATCTGTCGATGTGGTGTTCCATTATGGATGGATCTAAGCCAGGCATTTTGGTGTAAGACCAGGCAAAGATATCGCAAAATTCTTGGAAGAGAGCTTTGTAGGCATCGACCTCTTCTGGGGAGCAAGATGCCCCCAACATGATTTCTTCAAAAATCTCAGAATTGGTTGAGATGTCGATTTTAATGGTTGGAGAAATGTTCGCCACATTCCCTTCTTCGAAGGCATCTGGTGCTGGGATGGGGTTCTTGAACTAGTCGACCTTCCCATGGATGAAATATTTGGTCTCCATAGAAAATGGGTTAGACCGTGACACAAGTTATTCAGGGAGGAAGAACGAGCGATGGTGCATGTCATCCCATGGGTATTCTGGGGTGGTCAGAGCTTCAAGTATCTCCTCATCGTTGCTAAAGAAATGACGAGACAGGTCTGATGGACCATCGGTGGAGGAGGAGATGAGCGGGTTGATGGAACTGGACATCATGTAAATGGACATGGTGTCCAACAAAGGAGGTGGTGGGTGAACTTCTTCGATCAAGGTGATCTCAGACTCAAGGGAATGTTAATGGAGGTCAGCTAGAGCCATTCAAAATTCGACCAGGTCCTGGAAATGTGGAGAGTAATGGCCATACAAGTCGTAAAGGGGACAAGCATGGTTTGTTCTCAATGACTTGTTTTTTACTATTGGTACGGTTGGGAGTTCAACCATGGGGATGTTTTCATTTCTATCCATGGCATCTAAATGTGCACGGATCATGGGGATTTTAGGGCAATTTTGAGTTGGATGGCCCTGTTGCTCACAGATGGTGTAAGGCGGGACTTGTCGCGATTCTGCGGTGGCTTTGGCATTCTTGCCCCTGGCCCTTTTCAGGTGGGGCGATGCGGGTGCGAGTGCGGGTGCGATGGTTTGCTTTTACGAGCTGGGTGGATGGTGAGAATCCACCATGATGGGTTGAACCAGGGTTAAGACAACCTGGGGCATTGCTAGTTGAGCCGGTGGATCAAGATACCCCACCGAAACCAATGTGAAGTTGGGTAAGCTTAAAGTGGCCATTCCTGGTTTTCTCATGACGCCAGGTGGGGGAAGAGAAATGGAATTGTATGGACTGGAGATGAGCCCAGATAACTCCCTGCTGGTTAAATGTGGGGATGCGGTTGTGGTTGCGGCTGCGTGAAACACTGCTACTACGAGTGATGTTGTGGGTACAGACGATGTTGTGGTTGGGGTTGGGGTTGCGGCTGCGGTTGCTGTTTGGGTGCAGTGGTGCTTGATGAGACCATGCACAAGTCCGTAGTATCATTTTGTGTTGGTGGTGGTGACACTAACGGGAAAGGAGTTGTCTTGGTGGTATCAGCAAACAACCCAAATCCCACATTCAACAATGGCCCATAGCTGACAGTAGCTCTAGCTATGGAATTGTTGGCCACTCGACGTATGGGGGGGCGGGGGAAAGGGGGTAATTGAAGAGGTGCATTGACCGACTTGGAAATAGATTCTGCTGATGTGTCAACGGGTTCAGTGGTGGTACCATACTGATTCCATCTAGTTTGTAAGTTGACCTCTTCAGTCGCCATGGCTAGTAGGTGGTGAACATATGTTTCTGTCATGGGAGGTGCCCCCAGAGTGTTGGGATTAGCCTAGGGAGGGGGTGTAGTTTCCACCAATCCTTGGATTGGTAGTGGATTTTGAAGCACCATGGGGGAAGGTCCTTGTGGTGTCGGGTTGGGTTGGGCTTGATTTGCAATGTTGGCATCCTGTTGGGCCTCATTTTGAATGGCATGCTTAGTATGGCCCATGAGGGGACACTCGAATGTGTAGTTCCCATAAACATCACAAAGTGTGCATGGTTGGTTTGTGCGGAACGGGGTGTTGTGTCTTGGTGCATTTTGTCATGGGGGATTTTGGGTTGGCCGGTTTGCCATGGCATTGTTGGGAGGGTTCGGTTGTTGACCGCCTCCCTCTGGTTGGTTATTTCCTTGGTTGCGGGGTCAGTTATTTCTAGCTTTCCCTTGTTCATTGTTGGGGGCAGGCTAGTTGGGACGGTTTTGTTGTGTGAACACTTGTCCCAATGGAGCGGGTGGAGCGGGGGCAGGGACTTGAACTGGTTGCACTGGTGGTGCATAATAGATTTGTGGGGCTGGTGGTGCCACAAATGTGGGAATTTTCCCCACATACTACTATGTTGGCCAATCCATGGCCTGAGCCTACTGTGGTAGCGCAGGTTGTGCATAGGAAGTTGTTGCTCTGGACTGGGACATCATTCTTGCATAGTCCAGAGCTTGGTTTTGGTAAGAAACATTAGTAGTGTTGCTTGGTTGTGATGGAACTATAGGTGGGGTCAGTCGGTGTTGTGGCTATTGGGAGACCGATCCTATGATGCCATCTGTAGCATGGGATTCCCCCAATGCATCGTGGTAGGAGGTACTCAGATGGGGAGCGTCTGGAATAATGGTGTATAGACATCTAGACTGAGCGTAGATCAGTTCAAACTGTTGAGCTTTCAATATGGCCTCTTCTTTGGATTGAGGACGTTCGGATGCGACGTCCTTCACTATGGGTGGGAGCAAGGTCTTCAGGAACCAATCCAAGAAGATCCTATTGTCAAGTTGGATTTTGCATAGGATACGCCATCATTGCCACTCATGGATATGGTCGGTTATATGAGTGGCAGTGTTTCGATGGTAGGATAATAGGATCTCCACCCCCTCGTCATATCTGACGAGGAGTTGGAAATACTGTAGGAACATGAAGGCTACGGAGTTGAAGTATGGGTATTTGGCCTACGGTAGCTCAATATACCATTTGGCCACAGCACCTATGAGGGTGCATTGGAATAGCCTTAGTCTGATGGAATCATCTACGATGCTATTTAACGAGCACCATAGATGGAATGTCATTATGTGGTTTTGGGGACATTCCCCTACTTTTCCTTCAAACTTGGGAATGTCTGATGGTAGCTTGGTTTCCATGGGTGGCCAGAAAGCTTGGTGGTGGATAGGGTCATTTGTAAACCGAGCCAAATCAGGTAGGTTAAGACTATCCATGAAAGGAAAATTGGACCTCAGGTTGATGTGGGATGGGGTTGCGATGGTGGTGGGGTTTGCAGGTGCATAATGCATCTGCACAGCTGGGGGTATTTGCGATGGAACCATTGCGGATGGGCCAATGCCCCCAAGTGTTGTGGGAGGGACCGTATGAGTTGAGGGGAAATTTCCCCCATGTGTGACAGTAGGGGCAATGTAAGTGGATTGTCCACTACCCCCCTGTGTGGCAGGAGGGGCAGTGTGTGTGGAAGGGCCACTACCCCCGTGTGCTACAAGTGGGCCAGCTTGGTTGGCCACTATAGGTGGTGGCAGCTAACTGATGATAGTCTGCATGACTATGCTTGGGCCACTTTCCAGGTTGTGGGTGACAGGTTGTGGTGTGGACATGGGTCCACTTTCTAAGGTTATGTCAGAAAATGGATCCAGGTTTGCACTAACCATGGGGCTTGATGGTGTAGTATGCAAATCTGGTTCAGACTGAGATGGGTCTAAATCTAAATCAGAGGCTATGTGGCCTTCTAATGGTGTGGGAGATCGCTGAGAATTGTTTCGCCGGTGTCGGTTGAGTGTTCTGAATGGTGGTGGTTCGCCTCTTAGGCGTAAGGAAGAGCGTGGAGGATCAATTGTGTTAGATTTTATGTATGAAACTGGTGGGAATGAAATTTGGGCCCAAATTTTAGTGGCTTCCTATTAGCTTTAAGTGGTCACTTGACCACCAATACTGCCAGAAGACATCGCTTGTCTTTTTCCTCGTAGGTGTTTCTACTCAATCAGAAGGGGTCGTTGCCCATTTTGCTTGGAAATTCCTCTCAACAGCCAGCTACTTTGGGGTTCCTATAATACTCCTCATAATGAGTTTTTGGGTAGAACCCAAGTACTTCCCATAGTTCAAGCACTCAGGGAATTATGTCCTCAAAGACTGCAGATTTGTTTGTACTTCGTGTAAATTGATCAATTTTAAGGCTCTCTCAAGATCATGAACTGAGTTGCGTTGATTACTTGGTATGGTGTATTTGTTTGTCTGTTTTTCTAATATTTGGTAGCTGCAAATGGTTTATGAATTCATCATATTGTGGTTGTGTATTCAAGCATTTGAATAATCAGAAATTGTGAACAAATATAGTTTTTAACCCTGCATGTTTATGGCCTAACTAGATGACTACCTCACACTGATATTCCTCTTCAACCAAGAGAAGGTGTTGGGCTCTCAACATAATGGGACTAAGCCCATATGTAGATCCACAGGTCACCTATCGGATGCAAGGTTTGTCAACAAGGAGGATGCTTAGAGCTGTGAGAATCCCTCCTTCTCTACCCCCTCTACCTTCCAAGTCATCCGGTTTTAATGGTTTGGAAAAATACTCAATGAAGGGCCTAGATCTATATGAGCTTGCCCTTCGTTGTATCCTAGAAAATCCTCTAAAGGGTGATGACTAGGTAGAGGAGGAAGGGTAAGCAAGACATTTAGTTTTAGGTTGATTTTGGTTAAGCTACATTCATTTGATTAAGCCATTAACATTTACTTGGAATTTACACATTGTTTGTAAAAGAAATTACAGAAAATTGAAACAAAAACTGAAATTGAAGTAGTGTGCTAAATAGAGGTGGCTGAGCCACACTGACGGTCCCTATAAAACTGAAATTTAATCTTTGTTTGACAGACGACACATTTCTGATCAAATGTGGCGATGGGGCTGCAAGAGTTTTTCAGAAATAGGCAAGGGGGTCACACAAATTTCACAAACAATTGTGATCTATGTTTCTGAGTGAGGTCTCACCTTTTGGGGGATTAAGTGCACCCTCATCCCCTGTTCAGGCCCGATAAGTGTGACCTACCCCAGATTTGGGGTTTTTTCAGATCCAAAGTCAGATCCGACCGACAGTAACCTGTACTGTGGCCAAACTGACTTGGATTTTCCTAGCAGAGACTTCGATAGTACTAATAACTAGAAATAAATTGAATTTAAACTAAATTTGACATGAAATTTTAAAAACTAGGGCAAAAATTGAAAAACTTTAAATTTTAAAAATTTGGACCAGGGATCCTGTGGGATCGACCCGGTATGGTCGCTAGTTCTGTAGCAGGGATTTCTCCTTGCTATAGGGGTAGGAATGTCTCCCTTCTGTCTATAAGACAGAAGGGTAGGTTCCTTCTTGGAAAAATACTGAAAAGAAAAATGGAATGAAAGAAAGTAGAAACAACAGCAAAGATGGAGAACCCCTCTGCACACAAGGTTGGGGTTACACTTCCAATAACCTGCAAACAAATATAAGAAATCGAAATACCTGCAAAACAAGTTAGGAAATAAACCTGCAAATGAAATCATGGGTTATAAAACAAAGAAACTACTAAGCAAATAAACAAAACAAGAAAACACAGTTATACCTTCTTTGGGTGGAAATGGGCCACCATGCCCTAGCTTGTGGAAGCACCTCTCTTGGATGGGGGAGCTATGGCTCAATGAAGATGGAGGACATGGAGTGTGGGTGGCTTGAGAGACAAAGGATCCCAAGGCATCCACAGGAAACATAACAATATGCAAGGGAGAAGTGTTTTGAGAGTGACCCCCCACCCTCCTTTTATATCTTTTTTAGGGGTTTTAGGGTTTTAAGCCCTTGGTCCGGACTTTAGCCCCTTTTTTGGGATTTTAGCCCCTTCCACCCTAAATTTAGTTCCTTTTAGGGTTTTAGCCCCTTTTTGGAGGCCTTAGCCCCTAGCAGAGTATTTTAGGCTCCTTTGAGGGGTTTTAGCCCCTTTTTGGAGGCCTTAGCCCCTAGGAGAGTATTTTAGGCTCCTTTTTGGGGTTTTTAAGCCCTTTTCTTCATCCTTAAGCATTTTTGAGGGTGTGGGGGTATAATGGAGGGTCGTGGAGTGGTGTCCTTGGGTGGTGTAGGTCATAGAGAGCTTAGTGAGGGATTTTTTGGGTTAACAGGAATTTTTCACAATTAGTAACTTGGAACAATTACTCTTCATCTTCTGCATCACATGATCACTTGATCCTTTATTTGCAGCAATGGATCAATCTTTCAATCCTTTGTAGCAGCACTCCAATCTTCTGATCCTTTTCACTAGTACTTCAATATTCTGATCCTTTGCAGCAGCACTTCGATCTTTCGATCCTTTGTAGCAGCACTTCGATCTTCTCGATCCTTTGCAGTAGAACTTCGATCTTTTTTATCCTTTGCAATAGCACTTCGATCTTCTTGATCCTTTGCAGCAACACTTCAATCCTCTCAATCCTTTTCAGTAGCACTTCAATTGTCTCGATCCTTTGTAGCATCACTTCGATCCTTTCAATCCTTTTGCAGCAGCACTTTAATCCTTTCGATTCTTTGTAGCAGTACTTCGATCCTTCTTGATCCTTTGTAGCCACACTTCAATCTACTTGACCCTTTGTTGTTGTACTTTGATCTACTTGATCCTTTTCTGCCATGCTACCTTTAGTACACATGATGTATTTGCGAGATGATCTATCCTGGTCACTTTAGGACATAAGTTCAAGGATGATGCAATCCTCCATCAACATGATCCATGAAATCGATCAACTGAATCATCTACAACTAAATGTATATCTCGAGCACACCTAGTGGCATTATGTAGCCCATCCATACCACATAGGTTAGGACCACTCACAAGTGAGTGTTATACTACATCGTCCGTGAGGACTCATCATAGAGAATCCATACCACACAAATTAGGACCACTCTGAAGCAAGTGGTACTCTATGGAATCTACATATGAATGTAGTTATACTCTCCACATAAGAGTATCATCTGCAGAGCGGATCTCGACTACACACACAATGTCAGTCCTGGTGTCCATGAGGACTCATCATAGAGAATCCATACCACATAGGTTAGGACCACTCCCAAGTGAGTGTTAACTCTATGGAATCTACATATGAATGTAGCTATACTCTCCACATAATCATATCATCTGGAGAGCAGATCTTGACTGCATACACAATGTCAGTCCTGACGTCCATGAGGACTCATCATAGAGATTCCATACCACACAGGTTAAGACCACTCCCAAGCGAGTGTTAACTCTATGGAATCTACATATGAATGTATCTATACTCTCCACATAATAGTAGCATCTGCAGAGTAGATATTGACTACATACACAATGTCAGTCCTATTGTCTGTGAGGACTCATCATAGAGAATCCATACCACATAGGTTAGGACCACCCCCAAGAGAGTGTTAACTCTATGGAATCTACATATGAATGTAGCTATACTCTCCACATAAGAGTGTCATTTGTAGGTCCATCCTTAGCTAGAAAGGAACACTCTCATGAACAGAGTGTTATACCTGCTATCCTCGAACAGAGGATACTATCGTCCACAAACAAATGTCAGACCATCATCACTGTCATCCATCATCGATGTCAGTCTCATCATCACTCCCTATTTTCTGGGAGGATCCATATTATCAACCTGCTCCCCCTTTGTCCGAGGAGGGTTCATAGTGTCGACCTGTTCTACCTTTTTGAGGATAGTCCATATCTTCGACTTGTTCCTCCTTTCTAAAGAATGTCCACATCTTTGACTTTTTCTTCCTTTCTGAAGAAATTCCATGTCTTCAACTCGTTCTTCCTTTATGAAGAAAGTCCATATCACCATTTATCTTCCTTGCGAGGAAATTATTCATGAACTACACCAAGATTTTCACAAAAGCTTGGTCACCACATCAACAACTTTCTCATCAGTACTCGCATACTAGAGTTTTATGTCTCCCTTCGGTACCATATTCCACAAGATTCTTTATCATCTTTATGAATCTGTGGTTGTAACAAAGAAACATTGTGGTATCCAACTCCATGTCAAATAGTCCTAACATCATTTTTTCAAAGCCATATGGATTCCCAAATAGCGAAGAAAGTTTCCATGTACTCTGCTTCAGTTGTACTAAGAACAACACTAGACTAAACCATGAGATCATGGTGGCTCCCAGACAACAACATCCATCTGAGATGCTCTTCTTGTCTATGGCACTTCCTTCCCAAGCTGAATCTGTATATCCATATAATATGTAGTCATGATCTCTACCATAGTAAAGTTCCAAGTCGGTCGTACCTTTAAGGTACCTCATCATGCTTTGCAGCTATCAGGTGAACACATCTAGGGTTAACTATATACTAACTCAAGGTTTTCACAACAAAGCATATATATGACCTTGTGTTCGTCGGATACATCAACGACTCAATAATATTCATGTACTAAGTCTACTAACTCTTATGTCTTATCAGACAATAGCTTCATGTTGGTATTCATGGGTGTGGCCATGGATTTACAATCCAACATATCAAATCTTCTTTAATATTTCCACAGCATACTTTCCCTGGTTCGGAAAGATTCCTTCTGAGGTCTTCCACACTTCTAGCCTGAGGAAATAATGCAACAATCCAAGATATTTTATCTCAAATTCTTTAGCTAGCTTCTTCTTGCAATATGTGATCTGTTTCTCATTTCTAGTCAGAAATAGATCATCCACATACAACAATAGTATGTCAGGTTCATCATCCATAGCCTTAAGGTAAAGGTTAGGATCAACTTTACTCTTGGTAAATTCCATGCTTTCCAAGAACCTATCTATTCTTCCATACCAAGCTCTAGGAGCTTGCTTCATTCCATACAAAGCCTTTTTCAACTTAAATATATGAGTCACTATGTTTTCGACTTCAAATCCTTATATTTATTTGAAGTAAACCTCTTCCTCAATCACACCATTAACAAATGATTTTATTTATATCCATCTGGTGTACATCATGGAAGCAAGTGCCATGATAGTTCTAATGGAAGTGTACCTTGATTCCTAGAGAAAGTGTCTCTTCATAATCAATTCCCTCTCTCTAAGAGAATCCTCTAGCCACAAATATTTCCTTACTTCCATCGGGAGAATATTTTATCTTTCAAATATATTTGTAAGATATCACACTCTTGCTTTCTGGTTTGGGTACTATATCCCAAACATCATTTTGGTATTCTTCCAACATTGCATCTATCATGAGTTCATTTTTTTAGGCCATCGACATATCCTAGTCTTCCTCATTCAACCTTGAAGGCTGGAACCCAATTTACTCTTGGTAAAGTCTTGGTCCACAAGGAATATTTCCATCATGTTGTACCATGTTGAACTCAAAGATCTTCTGTAGTCACTCCCCCCGAAGCAGAGCATCATCTTCCCTCTACATTTTGTATTGGAGTGACAGGTAGCATTCTCTGCTACTATGTATCCGTCTTAGGTTACTGGATACCAAGATCCCTTTATCTTGAACTTTGTCGAAAAGTTCCTCTTGCACCCATTTGTGAGCTTGTTTTCTTTATAGATTTCCATCTTCAACCTTGTAGAAAAGGTTAAGATATTCATCACTCTAGGTTATCTTTCAAGCTCCTGGATGTGATTTTCTATGGGTGCCTTCTGATCTTGTACAAATCATATCTATACAGGTGGTTCTTTGCTTGATATATACTTCTACTGAAGAAGTGTGTCTAGTCAATAGAGTATGTTGTTCCATATTCTATTCTTTCTGAGACAAACCACAAACATTGCTTAGTACATTTGTTCTGTTAGATCCATATGGGAGACGCTACGAACTTCCGTTCATGTCATGGAACCATATCATAGACATCATTCCCCATGATCAACTATTACTCTTTTATCATAGCTTCTTCCATAGCTATAAAAGTTAGCATCAATGATGTCACCCAACTTTCTTACACAACTAGAGTGTGTCTAAGGCCTCTTAATTTTGTTTGGAATTCCCATCATGATTTTATTCATCTTGGAATATCTCTCATGCCCAAGATGGTATTCATCTTTCGAGGTGGATCTACCGCTTTTTGAATCTCTTTCTTCCATCATGGTGTCTCTGACCTTGGGAGCTTTAGGTTCATGTTTGTCGGAGTGAATCTTACATTGTAATCAATTGTTCTTCGGAACAAGTCTCATCCTCCTTTCCTTGTAGGCAGTGTTACAAGACCTTTCCTACAAGTCAAATGCACCAGTTTCATGGTTAGATCCATTTCATAGAACATATGCATAATGACAAATTAGTATGCATCATGCAATTGTTTAGCCAATACAACATTCATCTATATCTCAAGGAAAATTTCTAGATGCCTTCCATCTCTACCATGACATCATTTAGATTGTGCACTAATCCAATATGTCAGCAAAGAGGTTTCATTCTATACAAGTAGCAATGGATAGTTGTATAGCACCATGGGCTACTTACCCATCACATGCATATTAGTAGTATACTCTCATTAATGAAAACATTCTATCATGCATAATAAAAAGCATATACATGAAAGACAATTCAAACACTTATATTTGTTTGTTTGTCATCATCTCCTTATTCATCAGTAGCTTCTTCTTTGGCCACTGAGATTGCTTCAATATCATGCTTGCTTGAAAGCTTTTCTGGAATGCTACTTCTGATAGACCTAGGGTTTGATAGAGAAACCCTAATTTTTAAATTGACGTATCTTTCAGATCTTATTGGATATAAATATGAACCTCCTCAAGGTGAGCTGAGCAATATACTCATTTTCCCAAAACTGTGATCAAAACTGCAAAATATCTTATTCCCTAGTTTTCTTCAGTTTCTTCTACAGAAATTCCTAATACTGTTTCTGCAGTATCATTGAAATTACTACTCCTCTGTGTCTAAAAATTACAAGTGAGTTATCCTTTTCTATCCTCTTTCAAAAACTATAGTTTATAGCAAAATTGGTTTCACCAATTGGGACTTATGCGTGTTTTCCCAAGGTGACTTATTTCAGGGCTATTCAGAAGATCGAAATTGCACGGACTTCCACATGTCACAGTTTCACCTTCGGGGTCTAAAATTTTTAGCACAGAAAGTACAGTCCATACACTTTCTAGAATATCTTGCAAAATTTGATTTTGACTTTAGTATCCCGAGATATAGAAATTATCCCTAGGTCACTTGTTTAAGGATGAATCCAGGGAGAGATTGGAACCCTAACTTGGAGGAATCATATATCCCATAATATAGTGAATATGAGGCTAAAACTTTTACACTAGTTAAATTGGGAATTTATCTTCGTCTTGTAAAATTTTAGGCTTCTGATATTTCTCCAATATCGAGATATAGCAAATCTACCAAAACAACTAGTTTTAGTATTTTAGGGTTTTCAAGCATGAAACCCTAATCTTTAATAGTTGTAGTTGTAGCACTGTTTCGGCTACACAAATACTTATTTCGGGGTGGCTCTGATACCATGTTAAGTTTTTATGGTTATATCAAATCTTATAACGTTTGGCATCATAACAACATAACCATAAGCAAAAATATCACCGAATGATAGACAAGCACATCCACAAAAAAGAACACAAATATTTAACCTGGGAAACCCTCATGGGGAAGAAAAACCAGAAAAAACTTCCTCTATATAAGATGTATAAAAGAACACCCAAAACCAGTTGTTCTCCTCCTTCTGTTCTGTCTCTCTCTCTCTCCTATGCACTACACAAGTGAGTGAGTCTGTGTTCAAATAAGAACCACATCTCCTCTATTTATACATATTTTTCAATTGACTTCTGCACTAGACAAGTCAGCCCCAATAAATTGTTTGGGACGACTTCACCTAGGAATACTAAAAAATAGTACATTATATTATTTATTAGGGTACTAAATACCTGAAACAAGAGGAGGCTTGACCTCATGACTCTATGATGACCAATTACAATAGTAACACCCCGTCGGAGGAATAATAAAATCTCCCTTGGGTTACATCAGTAAAATACATTTAGGATATCCTTTGAAGTTACAATATTTCAATAAAAAATACTATGCCTAGGTCATATAGCATAGGTTCTCTCTATATAGTTTTTATACAGTGTTGTGTGTAGTTTGAAGTGTGAATTTGTTGTGAATGTAAGGTGTGTCTTAGGTAAGCCTTCTTATGTAGTTTTATGTTTAAATTGAACATATGATCGCTTTTTTCTCCTTTGTGGATGGTGTTATTCATTACACTTTGAATCTCACATCAGCAACATGGGTATTGTATTCCCCCATCGGTGATATGGTGAGATCAGGAGGAGCTTTTTTGGGTCCCAATACAAACAATCGTGCATAGTATCATGCAGTGATTGGTTTGTTGATTGAATCTCTTTCAGGTGATGTTAGTCAGATTAGTGTTTACTTAGATTCACAGTTAGTTTCTCATCAGTTAAATGAAGTATACAGCATTTGGAACCCCATAATCCTTCATACATTTTGAATATTTTGTATTTTGGAAAGGTATTTTGAACATGTTTCCTACCACCACATCCAAAGACATTTAAATCCAGTAGATGATTCACTCGCACATTATGTTTTGGATTGGTATTTGGCTCATATTTGAAATTCATTTTAAGGATTAATTTCATGCATAAAATCACATAAACACATAATTATCCATTCATACACATAACACATCGCACACACACATATTTGTATATAAAAATTTTATATATAAATTGATACTAAGATACAAAACTGGGGCCATAAGCTTTAATTCCACCTAAAATCTAGAGCTATCAAACCTCTAGTACATAAAAGGGGAAAATATGAAGCTTCAAATATTTCAGTATAAATACAATACAAAAATGAGGAAGTCACTCTAGAGGAATCCTTGTTCTCATTATAGCACATCATAGCAGGGGCCACTCGGTGGAGTAGCCTCCCAATGTGCCCGAAAAATCCTGTAGTATGACGTGGGTAGCTCCTAGGAAGATCGTCAATGGAAATGTCAAGAATTCACACAGTCAGCCATTGAATGTTGTCCTAAATCTCTTGAAGTTATTCCTCAACCTCCATATTCCTGAAATCCATCTCCCCTAATGTCCCCCGCATCTTTATGGGTGAGGATCCTACATGACGGGAAGGTCTTATGTCTGCACAACAACATTGTATGTCTCACTATATCACTGAAAATGAAAAAAAATGAAATATAACATAAAACAAAAACACATGGAATGTTATTATTCTCACCTCTTTCATCCCACTGATCGCTCTCGGGTAATGGGAGATCAAGGTCACCCCTAATTCCTCTCATGAATAGTTGTAGTCTTCAACTATCAATAGTTGGCCTCATATGAAATGAAATATTATTGCACCATATGTTATGATGGGCCCTCCACCACCGCCATGGAGGGCCATGGCCTTGACCCATATCAGCATCCTAAGATCCTCGTCATCCAGTCTGTTCAAAGGTACCTATGGTCGCATAAATGGAACCCACTCTAAGAACAAGGACACCATTACTACCCCATAGCTGAACTTCTTTAGTTCACCCCTATGACACTTGGTCTGCTGATCCTTGAGGCTTAGTAGAAGCCCCTCACTCCAGTTGAATATGGTGGGAGATATACACTCCATCGCATACAATATATGTGCACAAGTGGTCTATTGGGATTCCCTGCTTCCCACTACCTTCTCTATTGTAAAGGCTACATTCCTTAGAGGTCAGTCTACAATATGTTTTATAGGGATTTGTCCTCCCTATGACCCAGTCCTGACCACAAAGCATTCGTCTATAAGGTCATCCATGAACATTTATCCACCCGTAGGACCTGTAAGTACCACCGGAATCCCCATTCAAGATAGTCCAGTCAAGAAATAAATGTCCTCGACATCGATAGTCAATACATGTGTCCCGACCTAAAAATGTTGTTGGTCGGGATCCTACATTCGGATTAGGTATTCCAGTAACCACACATTAGCCCTCATTCATGGTACCCTGAAGTATTTCAGGATCCCGCACTCCCTTAAGGCTCTCAAGTTCATGGGATCATTCATCGCTTGGGATTCATCAATATCATGCTCTCGTTCTTTCCAAAACACCATCTTATGAGTCAAATACCTATGAAACATCCATAAAACACCCATTAGACTCTAGATCAAGAGGTGAAACTCAAATTTTTTTTCTTGGATTTTGGTTTTTTAGGAGGCCCTCATCGTCAACACTCTTTCCCTAAGGGAATAGAGAGATGACATTCTTTTCCCTAAGGAACAAAATTCCTGTGGCTATCTTTCCCCTTTCAAAGGGTGCGCTGCCACACCTCCTGAAAGGCATAAGAGCATCAATATGTATGCACCCTTTCCTTTAGATAATCCTCCCAAAAACACCAATAAATCAAGATAAAAACTAAAAATTGAACCATGAAAAGAAATAGGTGAGTGTTAGTTATTACCTGGTCAGATGGTTTAATCAGAGGAGGCTCGTAGCTCCCATAATCTCCACCTCTCTTAATCACAAGTTTACCCAAACTTCAATAGTAAAAAGAAAATGGTAAAACAAAATTACTATTCTACTGTTTGTATGTTATTTTTAATTTTTTATTGAAAATAATTAGTGGAATAATTAAATATTTAGGCTTTTTCTTCATGTTTTTCTATAGTTTCCATGGTAAAAATGTTCTAACATAATTTTTTATATATTTCAGGGTATTGTTGGACCTTTTTTTCTACGAGTGAGTTTCTTTTTGTCTTTTTCACACTCCGGTTTTAGTTGAAAAAGTACTCAGCACTTTTTATACCTTCGTCGTGCTCATTAAATACCTAGTGAAGAGGGATTGAGTGTGCTTTTATGGATTTTTCAGACTCATTAAAATGGATTACGAAAAAGGGAAAAATCTATAGAGTCATCATTAATCTCTTTCCAGGCTCTTTAAACACAAAAGGATCGCCAAACGAGCTTGGTTATTTCATGCTTGTAAATGTATTTGAAAGGTCATCTAGTAGGTGGTAGTTTATCTCTTTTTCAGACTGTTTAGAGTCATTTATGAAAAAGGTACACTCTAGTTTATCGTAACTAGAATAGTTCTCCTAGGAATCATTTTATACTTTTTCGGGCCTTGGGGACTAATATACAAAAACGTACACCCTGGAGTCTTCTTAGTCATTTCATACTCTCTAAACTTGAAACGACGATTGATTTTACCTTCTTTAGACTTATTAAATTAAGCGATGAAGGACCCTTTCTAGGAATGAATCCCTCCTTTCTTAGTTTCATAAAAATATGAGAATGGACTCATCACTTAATGAACTATATCAAGCATTTGTTACCCTTTTCAAGCTCGTTAAAAATTAAATAGGTACTCATCCATTGAGAGGGGGAAATTAAGGGAATGGGGAACATATTTCATTTGTATTAATGGAAGCTCATAATCCACCCTTAAACATGGCATATTCCTACATTTTCATTTCAAACAATTGGATATTCAGCTTGTAACCGAGTCGATCCACTTTCATGATTCATTTAAATCCTTTGATTCAACTCAAAGAATGTATCGTCTTTCCCTCACATTACATCTGCTCTCTTCCTCATTGATTCAATGCTTCCAAGTCATTTGTTATGTCATACAATCTTCAAGGGAAACTTCCACTACAGTCTACCTCTTCAGTTGCCTTACATTCCTTTAAGTCGGTCACATCTAAATCAGTCCTACGTTTGTTTCATCACTTCAACATAACTTTTGTTCCAAGTTTTGTTTCGATGATGGGGGAAACACCTTCGCCCTCCTTAGACGATTCTATTCCCAATGACACCAACACATCATCTAGGAATTAGTCTCAGAAGTCATTCAAGTACCTTGAATCCTACATGCCTTCATCAATGGCCTCTGATTGGAATATTCCACATAGCGTTTGACTTCAAGTCCTTTATTCACATTTGAAGGAATGTACTTAGATATCTTGGGAATGATTGGAATCAATGATGATTTCTCCCGCGCTTGTTAACGGTATACATCAATGACCGGTAATCAAGTGGTTTCTACCATGTTAAACTTCAGGAAATCTATTCACATGGTTATAATCGTATCGTTTGGTATTGCAATGCAGACCTAGAATGGTTAGGTATTCACTTGAATATGTTCCTATATTCAGGTTGTGATGGAGTATTGTTTGAAGTCATTACATGGATCCACGTTGTATGTCTGGTAGCTATGTTTAGGTTTTGACTTAGGATGACATGGATCTAATTTTTATTTTTCATAGCAATGTTTCAATTTTAGTCTTGTTAATCATGGATATACAGTTTTTTTTTTAGTATCCATGACATGCTCGTTGTACATACATCTACAGTGTATTGGTCCGCAACCATGTTTGAATGGGATAGTTTGTGACTATTTTTGTGCCAAGTCTTTACTCACCACTATTTTTCCTATGATACCAGAACTATATCTAGAAAATAATTTCACCTATCACATTCCTCTCGATTTATACTTTGGGGGGAATTTGGTTACACCCAAAAATGGTATTAATTCTTGATCCCTTGAAGTCCCTTGGCCAAACTATATTTTGGGGGATTTGTTGCTCAGATAGTAGGTAGTCTAACACACCTTACCTCCAGGAAAGGGGTGCCATACAATCCTAGCACCTCTTTCCTATTGAAAAAGGGATATGATGGTGCCTGTTACCTGATTTGAAGGACCTTCGATGCAGTTATCCCACTTGCAGAGAGAGTCATCAGTGCAAAAAGGGGGCAAAAAGAAGATTTGAGAACCTTCTAGATGAAATTAATTGTGGAGGATGATCCTAACTGCTTGGAATAGGTGGCACTCAAACTCCTATCCCATAGGGATCACTCCCTATCTTCCTCCCAAAATATCTCAACCCCTTTGGGCTTCCTTTGGCATATAAAATAAAGCTACATGGACCATGAGAGGGAGAGACCAAGAGAGAATCTTCATGCTCTTGGAATCATAGCTGGTGTAGGAGGCAAGATAGGGTCATTGTGAGTATCATTGTGAGTGATTTTTGTACAAGCTTGTAGAGTGTATGTAAGAGTGATGTTGAAAGTATTGTGAGATTGAAGATCCGACATCAAGGATTTGGTTGTAGATTCTTATTCTTTTATTATCAATACAAACATGTTCTCCTTTTACATAAAAGATTTGTGTTAATATCAGTTGTTTATTACTCTTTTCCTTGAGTATTAATATAGGTATTTTGATTGCCTTGCTGCTTTCATCATTTGTCTTGTTCTTCATACTCTTTCCAGGTACATTCAACCGCAAAATATCCTTAAGGAAAAGACAACCTCCATTATTGAGGTAAGGAAATCTTAAACATATAAGTTGTTTTGTTCTATATCTACCCCATGCAGGTTACAGGAACAAACTATGTCTGCACTGATTGAAATATTCTTTGTAACACGACCCCCTCTAAGAATATCTAAAATAGAAATAAGAGAAGTAGGAACTGGTGGATCATTAAGTCAATGATTAGGATAAAATGGTCAGTTCAGCTAGAGTAGAGGATATTATGAAGTAGGATCAGGAGGAAAGTCGAGTAGTAGTAGAGGACTAGATGATGAAGGAGGTGGAAGAGGAGGACATGGTGGAGGAGGAGGTGGATGAGATTTCTAAGGTTTAATAGGAGGAGGTGGATGAGATATTGAAGGTTGAGGAGGAGGAGGTGAAGTGGATGTGGATTTTGTGCCACTAGTTGAAGCAGTTGATGGAGAAGGTGGACTGGTAGACGGAGGATCTACGCCCTCATCTGACGATAAACATCTATCATGGATACCATCTAAAATATTATAATCACCAACAATGTGTTGCATCAAGATCCTCATATAACAAGGAAGAATCATCCACATCTCTGCATGGTGAGGGTCCCCGATAATGTACCTCACACATATGGTCCAAGCCCCTCAATATTCCAACAACATAGCCATCATGTCTGCGACGTTCTGTTAGTACCTATCATCTAGCCTATGTCGAAGGCCTACTATGGATAAATGGGGAGCCCTAGGATGACCTACATCCATATTTATATCCTCCTCATCCTGAACTAGAGGAGGTGGAACATCATCATCAAATGTCCCAACATCTGTAAAATATATAGTACAAAAAAATCATTAAACATGAATTTAATATAACAATTTAAAATATGTTTCATTTTTATTAAGTATAAAAATAATAAAATGCAACTAGATTAATTCAAACATAATGATAAATTTACCTCTATCATATGTTGGCTCATATTGAGTGAATAAGATGTTGGGACACCCTCTCCAATCCAAGCTAGCATATGGATATGGAACTATGTCTAATATAGGTGGGTCCTCACAGCCGAGCATATAGATCACATCCGTAGTGATCCTCATTGGAAATTTGGGATGCCCCCTCTTGGGCATCATCTTCCCCCATATGCACATATGTGCATATGTCATTAACCTAGGAGTGTGTTGGTCAAAATATGTCTGACCACCAAGACATATCTCAAAATATAAACAAAAAAACTTTGAACCGGAAGGTAATTTTTCCCTCCCGCCAATAAACACACATCATTGACTAGGAGAATAAAAAAAAGCTCGTATAAAAATAGTATACCACATATTCATGCATCTAGGTTCTTGTACTAAATAATAAACATCATATAATAGAGGGTAGCTAATGCACTTCCCATCACTAGTGATATGTGCAATGATCATCACCATCAAATAGAGGCACCAAACATACTCTATACCAAAAGCAACAATGGAGAGTTGCCTAACGCTAACTGGAAACTAAGGAGGGTCGATGATGTTGGGATCAACATGTCTCTGAACATATACTATCTGATTTGATGCTATATCTCCAGTTGGGACCTCATGAAACTGAGGAAAGTCCTCACCTCTCTTAGAGAGCCCTATGATAAAATATATTTCCTCCTCAATGGGTCGAAACTGCTTATCAAGATCAACTCAAAATTCCTACCTATGATGATCCCAGTATGCAATCAATTGGATGAGGAATGTAGTGTTCCCTTTTGAGTGATGTGGCCTCCTCATAGAACTTGGTGAGGTCAAAAACTATCAAGATATGTCTCATCTATGGAGTAATGGGATGAGGGTATAAATATCTCTCCCTCTCCCTAGCCTCACACTCTCTCCAAAAGTTATATTGGTCAACTTGAGATTCCTACTGCTACCTAAAATCACATTGCTCGTGTCTCTGTTTCACATATAAAATCAAATAGTCTCATCAAAATACATATAAAAAAATTATATGAGAATTATATTTATTAAAATAAAAATCTATATTTTTTGCAAAAAATTGAATCACGGTGTGCTTATATAAATATAATGCACTGTCAGTAGTGCACCTATATAAGTATAGCGCATTATCAGTGGTGCACTTATATAAATATAACACAACTTCAATGACACTCCTTTATATTTAATGCACTACATATAGTATGTTATACCAACACAATGCATCGTTAAAATATTTCTATAATTTTATAAGTTTATTATCAAGCTGGTGTGCTATAATGTACATGCATTAGTGTGTTATCAAAATTGTTTCAATGGTGCACCTATGGCACATCAAAACACCATGAATCGGCATGTTGACGTGCACTAATATCACCATTGAATTATGATTTGTTATGCTATAGTAAATTTTTAATGTTTATGAATTGGTGCTTCCCTAACAAGCAAACGCACTGTAACCAATGCACTTACTTTCTTTACAAGAACCGTAGTTTATTTCATTTTATAATCGATAAAAAAATGTTTCAAAAGTGTGCTTAAAACACGTCAAAGCACCGAAAAATGGTGCACTGACAAGAACTAGAAACAACGGTACATTTATACCACATAAACGAAACAGTTAATGTGTGTTGACTTGATGTAAAAGCATAGAGGGTTATTTAATTTGTGTTTTTATGGGGAATGTGTTCATAGTGCTCTTAGCAGATGTCATAACACTAAGAACTGATGCACTTGCATACACTAGGCACACTATATAATTTAGTGTTTTAATATTCTTGGTAATATATACTAGTGCATTTGCTACAAGTAAGACCACTGTAACATCGTTGTGCTTATGTGTAATGAACACATCAATTATTAGTTTCTAGTTTTAAAAATAGAATTTATATTATTAGTGTGTGATACAAAAGTGTAGTGCACAGATGTTGTGGTGTGTTCAAGTGGTTTGGATTTCATTGTAGTTGATGCGCCCTATAACAAATTACAAACTGCATCGATTTCAAGTGCGAGCCAAATTGGTCGAAATCACGGATAAATTTTTTAAATTTAAAAAGAAAAATGGAAAATTATGCCCTAATTGCAAAAATTAATCCACTAAAAAATTAAATTATCAAGAATTAATTTACCTGTCAAATCACACGTCGGGGAGGAATCCTAGAAAAGTATGGAGAATTTGATTTTTTTCCCATCGTTCAAAAAAATGTAAACTCAACTCAACAACCAATAAAAACGATAAATGTGTTAGCAAGGTGGTGGAATAAACATTGGAGGCAAGGTGTCCAGGTGGGTTATGAATGGCACCGATGCATATGGATCAAGCATACTATGCATGGGTAATAAAATGTTTTTGATGCCACATTTTTTTTATAAAACCCTATTCTAGTGCGCTTGAATGGTGAACGCGCCAGTGAGTTGTATTTACACCACATCGCATGCAGGTTTTAAAATCAAATTTAAATTTTTTAATTATTATTTTTTAACAAATATGAACTAGTGTGTTCTATTATGCAGAATGCACCGGAGAATTTATTAATAATGAATGACCCGTGTTTACGATTTGAAATTAATTAAAACATGTTTTTTTATAAAATAACCCAGTGCATTTATCCATATTGGATGCATTGGGATGTCATTTATAAAATGGTGTGTTATTATAAATGTAACACATCAATGCGTTAAATTTTTAAAAAAATGTGTCAATATGGTTTTACAAAAGTTTTGTGCTTTTCACATAAAAATTTCCAATTGATCTTTTTTCACAGTGCGACATATTTTTTTGGCGGTCCCGATGCATTTGGGTTGGAGATACACCAAGAAATTTAGGTTAGAAACGTACCAAATAACAAATACACTACAACCTTGATACGCAAGCCTCCACTATAAATGGTTATTTGAGCTCTTTTGAGAGGAGCAATCGTTATAACCTCTGCTACATGGCCTTTTCCTTGTAGTAGTTTTTGCATCCTCGCATATTGTTATGTTCTTCCTTTCAACAACCCCAATATGTGAGGGTTGTAAGGTGCAGTTAGTTGTATTTGTATCCTTACAGCATGGCATAAATCATTAAATTTATGAGACTCAAACTCTCCTTCGTTATCATATCTCAAAGAACAAATGTGCTTTATAGTCTAATTTTCAACCAGTTCTTTGAACTCTTGAAATTTGTAGAAATTTTCACTCTTTTCCTTCAAAAAATAGATCCATCACTTGCAAGAGAATTCATCTATGAAAATCACATAGTACAGATAAACACTTAAGGATGGTACTGACATAGGACCACAAACATCTAAAATGATAAATTATAGAATCCCTTTGTACCTATTGTTACTGCTTGGAAAGCTCTTCTTGTTGTTCTTCCCAAGAGCGCAACCTATACAAACACTATCATGCTCATATTGATATACAGGCATACCTTATATCATATTCTGCAAACCAAGTAGCTCTTTGAAATGGAGATGTACAAGCCTCCTATGCCATAGTTCACAAGGACTAATTGTGTCATGGGTCGTGGATTTAATGAAATTTCCAGGAACCTTGTAGATACCTCCCACTCTAAATCCAATTACAACTACATAATTCAAGTATGTATTCTTTGTCCATAAGAGTTCTTGATTATACATAAATATTACTTTGAAACCTTTATCTTCTAGGACCAAAATTAACAGGATGTTCTTCTTTAAACTAGGAACATACAGAATCTCATCAACACAGAGTGCATCTCCTGAATTCAACTAAAAGGAGGTGGATCCAACTCCTTGTATTGAATAGGTGGTATTATCTCTAACCTACACCTGAAAAGTGAACTTGTTTTCCTTCGTATATTTAATAAATATAATATATCCAGCCATGTGTTTGGATACTATCCACCAGTCATGTCTAGCACTATTGGAAATGGATCTATAAGGATTTGAGACAATGTAGTAATCCTTCCTTGACTCATGATCATCACATGAATTTTTTCTTGTAGGTTCATCCTTCCTAGTAGTAGAAGCATGAAATCTACCCTTTAACTTCCCTCTTTTCTTTGACTAGCACTCTCTTGCAAAGTGTCCCTTCTTATTGCAGTTGAAGCATTTTAATTTGTACTTATCAAATTTATTGTTGTAATCTATTTCCTTTTGATGAGGAAGCTTATTCTAAGAGAAATATTTATTTTATGTCTTCATCCTTGTCGTAATATCAAGGTTATTTTCTTTAGAGGAATAAGTATTTCTTTGGATTTGCCCTTCTTCTTGTAGGATATCATGCCATAGTATCTAAAAGTTTGGTTTCACTTCTTGATAGTTAATAATGGCCAAGAATGTCTCTCATGAATATGGAGTAGCATTGGAAATATTTTGTATGAGATCCTCATCACCGATAGTTAGTGCAATCATCATGAGTTGATTTATTACTTGAGAGATATTTGTGAAGAAGGAAGACATAGATTCATATTTCTCCTTAATCAAATTCCAAAGCTTGTTCTTCAAGGCTTTGTTTTGACTAGGAAACTTCTTCTCATAAATATTTTCTGAAGTCTCAAAACACTCATTTGCACTATTTAATGGATTAATCACCGGCATCAAAATGTATTTCACATAATCATAAATGATCCTCTTATATTTGGGTTGATTCTTCTTTAAACCAATGCACCCAACATTAGTAGGATATTAAACAACATTGGATATCTATCCATCCAGGTCATTCTCTTCCAGAATGTTCAGAATCTATACCTTCCAAGAAACATTTAATTTCGAAGTTCCTTCAACTCGATCCATTGGTCTTACTGAAATTGAAGCCATTATTCATCAATTACTATGCTCAATTTCTACCAGTTAGGATCAACGTAGGCTCAATATTGATTGAAAAACTCACCCTGGGCTCTGATACCATGTTTAATTTGTTAAAATTTGATATTTTATCTTAATTGTAGAATTATTGTAGAACTTAAAACAATTGAACAATCATACGCATAAGCATTCACACATGAGACACAGAATTTACCCTAAGGAAACCCTCCACAACATGAGGGAGAAAAACTCATTAAATATTCCTTAGTATAATGATAAATAGCAGAGAATGTCTTTTATAATTGGAAGATTACATCAATCACCCCTAGGGAATATAAGAGAGAAATTGAAACACCCCTGGTGCAATCACTAAGCAATAAAGAAGATAGAATGATAGAAGAGTCCATTTGTATAAGCAACACACAATCACTTCATAACTTTTGGTATCATGTAAAGAATAGTGAATTCATGCATGGAGAATTAGATTTGCACCTTGATCTTATCAATATTTTCATAAAAACTGGGAAATAATTTTCATTATTGGAATATATATTTTCTCTTTCGACTTCTAGATGAACTCGCTTTCCAACTATACTAGAGCACTTAGTTTGGATTCTAACTCAAGTGCCTTCATGCAAGTGTCATAACTTAATTTTCATATTTTAGTTTAACTAAAATGTCGTCGTGAAAAACACTTTTAGCTAACTCAATCTTCTTTATTAACACTTAGTTAACTCTTTGAACTGAAGTCATTCTTAATATCATCACTGAAGTGATCAATTCAAGTTCTCCTTTAATTAATTGAAGTTGTCTTATAGTTGAAGTTGACAATTTGAGTTCATTCTTTATTTAACTCGAGTATTTATTACTAAAGTGAGAAATTCAAATTATCTATACTCTCAACACATATTTTATTTATCTCTTGACTTATATGAATGGTCCACATGTTCCAAATTTATTTTATCTATCTTTTTTTGTATGTTCGAGTGCCCTGTGACTTGTTGGGCGAACCTTTGGTCTGAGAAACCATGAGCCAAGGGCATCTAAGCCGTCAAAATCACCTAGGGATCATACCTGGCCTGGACTGCACCAACCCTTAGCATGGTTGGATTTAAATGTCGCCTCCCAGGAGCAGCGGGTTTTGATCTTGGGCTGCCAAGCAAACGAAACCTCTCTCGACCTTTTTCTCTACCGGAATTTGACAACTTTATTTTATCTATCATATCAAATATACTAAATATATTTTTCCAGTGATGTGATCATATGCTAAAGTAATTCACTCTAGAGGTGGCCATTCTCTAGAGGAGACTTAATATCTTATCCATGTCTAATACCATGGTTAGTAGTACATCACACACCATTCATTCTTCAACATGCAAAGAATCACCTCAACACATGAGGCACCACCTCAACACATGAGGATCTATCTTGACACATAATATATTAGCCTTGACAAGCAAGATTGTACAACATAATCACTTTGACATACAATGCGCTTACCTCAACACATGATTATTAACCTTTACACATAAGGCTTAGTTATTATTGATTCCAACACAAGAATCGACTCTGAATTTCACAAGTCCAACTCAAAATCCCTAAGGCACTACTTCGACACATGAGGCTCAATATTAACACATAAGATGGATTGGAGAATGACTCATGATGCTGCAACTTCAATAGACATCATGTATGCTCCAACGGTTATGAGTAATGGAGGCCATGATGCTTTCTTGTTACTATACAATAATTTTCCTATACCATTTATAAAAAAATTCTGCACAATCTCCTTGATAACCATATAATATGTGATATACCTCGGGTAGACATTAGGAGCTTTGGACCCCCCGTAAATGCACAAGTATGTACCTTAACAATTAAGTACTAATATTCTAGATGAATCATTGTGTTGATGGCATATGAATACATTCATATATGAATTCTATCATAGATCATTTTGTATAGGGGAATAATAAATTATTCGCATATCTACTTGCAGTAGCTTGAATGTTTATATTCCCATAGAACCTGGTTGCATACATGTATAGGAATTTCATTTGAATTTAATTTCCACCCCATATCAAGAAAATGATGAAGCATGCACACACACAAGTATGAATACATGTGGAACTCTTCTTTGTTCACAAGAAATACACTCTGTTCCTTCTTGATGTCACCTTACGTATTTTCAAAAATCATGTCAGCTCAGTTAAATCGTGTAGTGTACATGGTGACATGATGTAACAATGGGGTCCAACTGAGCTTAAAATATGTTGCATTGGAAATTTCATATATTTTTCACAAGATATCTATAGATATATTATAATGAGGTCCCAAAATATTGGTCTAAAACCCTCCTCTCTCCTTCTAGCAAAACTGCTTTTCGGGCAACCACATCTTGATCTTGACGAATTCAATGTAGTTGAGTTATAATCCTTGTATTCACTCCACAATCATATTATTATCCATTTCTAAAACTTTAAGGAATTTGTAAAGTGAGTAGGATCAAATGAGATGATACATTTTCCAAAATCATCCTTTATGATATTCGTTGTGGCATCGACATGGGGTAGAATCTAGCCTATAAATTCTACACAAGGAAACATATCGGCTCTTGTTGCTTCTTTGTGGATTCTTGATATTTTGATGTTCTGGTAAATAAGGACCTAATCTATGTTAGCCCCTTGATATTATTCAATACTAAAGATATGGTATATCTCTCCCTATTCATACTCTGGTCGATCCCCTGTGTTGCTCAGGGTGTCATCATACTAGATCTATAACTAGACTTCTATGGATTTTCCATCATATAAAGGTATCTATAGCAAGGATTTAGAGTGTTTCCTTGTGTTTATCCATGAAATAGTGGGTTCCTGCAAGACATCAATAATAGTATCATTTTCATGGGATAAACATCCATCATATACAAATGAAATAGACTACGATCGATCAGTGCTAATGGAAACATAAGAAATTATCATAGCAATAAGAAAATACCTTTCTGAATAGGTCTTGTCAGTTGCATGAGAGATTGGGATTTTAGGAATTTTAAACTTGGCATTAGATTTCCCAACCTACAAATTTTAATATTGGGAAGGGACTACACTCAACCAATGGTCTTGGCTACAGAGGAAAGGAGTTAGAAAAAATGTGAAATACATAAAATATGGGTTGTGAGATTCCTAGGACCAATGCTAATAGAACCATATCTACCATACATCACTTATCAAGGACATAGCAACCCCAAAGGGAAAAACACAAAGAACCATGGCTAAAATTTCTTTCTAAACTGGACGCGAAAACCAAAGAAAAGGTGAAACCACAATGTATTTTAATAATTCGTTGAAACAAAGGAGGACTTGGATAGCATTTGACCCTTGAGTTGAGTTGATCGTAACCATGAGGGAGAGGGTCCATTCCAGATACTGTGAAATATTCTAGCAATATTTCCCATGGGGATAAACCTAAGATCAACTTGTTTACGTGACCTAGGGAACCACATGACGCTCAATGTCCTAAATAACCCACTTCTAAAGTAAAGAGTGAAAATCGAGCAATGAAGGGTACCTACCTAGAAATATGTCGACAGGTGGGAGATGGAGATTGGATCTATACCTGTGTCTACTTAGATTAATGGTGCTATAACGTCCTCATGTGACAATTCTAGTCCTGTAACTGTGAGTCTGTAATGACAAGGGGGAAAGAGACAATGATTAAAACAAGGAGCTAAAAGTATTTATAATCTCAATTTAACCCCCCTTTTACTCTTTAGAACAAACATAGCTTAGTTTGAGTGTAATAGGGTTATCTCAATGAGATTGAGTGAATAAGGTTGAAGCATTTTAGTTACTTCGGGTAAGTTTTGGTTAATCATTTTGGCACCTTCAAACCAATTTTGTTTAAAAATAGTCCCTCCAAGAGTTTCGATAGTTGAAGGTAATATCTATCGATGAGTTGGAGGATTTGTGCCACATTTTGATGAATCTAAATGACTTTTACTAAAGTGTTTTGGTGATATTTGGAAATTTGTGTTGATAGGTGAGATCAACAATGCATCAATGAAGTCTCTCAAAGTTGTTCAAACCATTTCGGGAGATTCTTTTGAATCAAGTGGAAATTTGGAAGTTAGAAATTAAATTATCAAAATGCCGTTAAGCTTAAGCAAATGGGCTGACATATTGCCAAAATCAAGGAAACCCACCGAAATGGAAAAACTCAAGTTTTTCTACCAAAATGCATCAACTCGGGAAAATTCATCGAAACACACACAAACCTAGAAAATTTTTAATTCTTTCTCTCTCGATGGATTTAATCTTTTAAACAATACTTAGCCAAGTCAAATTGGAAAACACTTACTTTATCATGGTGAAAAGTTAAGGATTGGGCCCCATTAATTCCAAAGGAATAATGTGGAGGAGTGTTGCATCTGCAACAACCTGTAGGTGTGATTTCAGTTTCAGTGGTACAAAAACCAATACATAAATTCTTATAGGTATATTTTGATATAGTCATTTGTTCCAGCAAATCCAGTTGATCCATCAGATTTTTGCATGCCTATATAGTTCATCATCTGTGATTTTCCATACCTACACCAACTACCTATGGGGATTTACACTTCATATGTTGAGTCCAGAAGATTTCAATATTCAACCATTCCTATATTTTTTAGTAAATATGAGGTATGATATTTCTTAGAGGTTGATTCGATTTAATATAAATAGAAGAATAATTTACCATACACAACTTCCTTTTAGGAGCTCGATTTCCATGTCTCAATTCCATTTTCTAACACAATATCATAACGTGATCTTACCTTTTCTGCTTATATTTAGAATATTTCCTTCACTTTTATCCTTGAGATGATATTTTCATCCCACGGGGTGTAGAATAGATAATGAATGGGTGTATTGTTAAGGAACTCCTTCCGTAAGGTCACCAGTTCAAAACTTCAACAGTTCTGGCCTAAAAAAAAATCTAATATTTTCATGAGCATTACTATCCATTTCCTTATATGTTATTGGTGTATTTCATAGTCTTACCATAATTCATTCTCTATGGTTAACATTGTGTTCATCATTACATCATCATGCCCTCATCATCTTATGATTAGATTACTAAATACTAGTTATCACGCTTGCACTCACCTCACATACTTTTTAATGATGTCAGGTATTCACGACATGGCCCATTCCACACATTTTAATTAGTAAGCATGATATGGATAAATGAGTATTGAATGATCCAAAATCACCACAATCTAGAAATATACCAAAATACTTTCCTATGAAAATTCATTCACTCAGTTGTAAAGGTCCATTATTTTATTGTCAATCATCTAAAATCATGTTTTACCTTGTGTCAATTGATTGCTATCATGGTAGTTGATAGGAATGTACTGCTTTCCTTATTTGCTATGGAGGTCCTCCCTAAGATATTTCTAACAACATAGAGGCATGAATTCCTTGTTTAGTTCTAGGGATTCAATGATGAGGTTAATTTGAATTTTGCCCTTATTTTTTATGGGAATAAGGTTCATGTTGGTAATCTGGTATTTGAAGTTTCAAATTACACATGCTTCTGGTATTTGGTATTTCAAGTTAGGATAATACATGCTTTCGGGAATAAATCATCTTTGTATTTTTGGTCGATGGTTGATACTGATAGTTGTGACTAAATGTACGAGAATAGGAATGACATCCTGCTGGCTAATAGAATGGAGTCAGCTTACTACGACAAGTAAGAGTCTATAAAAGGGGGAACCCAAGCTGTGTGCAGGATACATAAATACACTCTCGGTTCATCTATATTAGACTCTATTGTCTATTGCATGTTTATAGAGTTGTATATTTTAAGAGAATAGAGAGTTGATCATGGATGTGTGCGGATCGACATCATGGTGAAGGAAAGGAAACTTCAGAGACCTAAGACTAGAGAGCATGAGAGGAGAGAGAAGTATGTATATATTGTAGGGAATATATAGAACAAAATCTACAATCTGAGTGCACAAATGAAAAGTTTCATATAATTCTCTTGCAACATGAAGATCACCTGTGTGGTTTTTCTCGGATGGGTTTTCACATTAAATGTTGTCTATGTGTATATTTGATGAATGTGCTTATGTCAAATGACTGTATGTGTGAATAAATGTATCTGTATTTTCTTATGAATGAGTCCTTATATGCATATGCGCATTGTTCTTAGTTGGAATCGCTGATAAAGAATTATATTAACTATTGTAATCTATGTCGATGGATAAGTAGATTAATATCTTGAATGCACACAATAAGAGTAAGTAATATAACAATCATCTTTGGTCGAGCAAGCTATTAAGGTTCCAACAAAGAGGAAATCCCCACACAAGTGAAAAAACCTAGTTCTGGAAGTTACCCATAAGACATATCTCACATGAGACTACATATCCATCGCAGGTGCTCCCGACTGTTGAGCCAGGAAAGGTGCACAAAGAAGAAGCTGGCGCCTTAGAAAGGAAGGAAAGTTGTCCATGCAACGATGAGGAGATTAGGTCACAAAGGAAGAAAAGGGACCGGCACAGAAGGATAGGACATGCGCGCGATGGAGGAAAGGAGAGCTTGCAAGCGTGCAGGTGGGTAATGACCAGAAAGTGATGAGTTAGGAAGATCGTAGTTGCTAAATTCTGTGTAAGCTAGTGGACAATGCATGTATGAAGGAATATATGTAAGTTAGGATGATAGTTCCATGTGTCAGTCTATGACAGCTTGTAACTATTTTTATGGCTGATTATGACCTATAACTGATGAACAGTATGTAGTCAACCCTGCGTGGTCTTGTAGAAGTTATAAATAGGAAGAACCCACTCTGTATAAGGGTTCATTGTTGTTTGACATTGTTGGTTGTTGATTGGTGTTTCATTCACCAAGTCACTTAGTTTTGATAAGGAAGTTAGTGTTAGAGGGAAAGACGGCTCAGAGAAGAGTCTGGAAGCAGTAGAAGGTTGTTGGGCCGCAGATCTTGCAGCTGTGTGTGCAAACCGCTAGTGGTAGAACTAATATGCATCTGAGTGCACAAATAGTAGATAGAAGACTAAACCAAAGAGCATGAGAGCAAGGATATTGAGTCAGAAATACATATCATAAGAACAGTCTGGAAGTCGGAGAATGCAAGGTGCTATACCCATTTCTCATGCCAGATGAAGAGCACCTTGGTGGTTTTTCCCAGATGGGTTTCCACATTATTTCATGTGTTGAATGATTTATTTATGTTGAATTTTTATGTGAATTTCAATTATTTTCTTACGGTATATTGATGAGTTATTTTTGAATGTATGTCACCATCTTATTAATCAGTGAATGAATGATTGTTTAAAGCATTGCTGGAATGTTGTGAATAATTTCATGGCTAATTTCCTAATTTAAATCATAAGTTGCACACTGTCTCTGAGTACAAAGAGTCAGCTTCTATAATTTCCCTTTTTTAATTTTTTACCAAAATGCCCAATTTTCCAATTTTTTTACAATTTTGGCTCTTGACTAGTTTTAGTGTCTTGGTCTCCAAATCAGCCCAATTGCTCCCAAATATTAAGAGAAGGTGTATGAATGATATAATAACTTAATTATTAGGTTCATGGATGTATTATGGACCTCCAATCAGTTCTTCAATTCTGTACTAAATTCTGAACAAGATAGATGATTTTACCAGCAATTTTGGGTTCAAATCCCCCCGGGGTAAGTGATAGAAATGGCTTCTCAAATGTGAAAAAAAAACTATAATTATTAAATTTAAGCATGGTATGTGTATAATAAATTATCATAGATTCATATGCATAACCAATCGAATTATCATGGCTTTTATCACTTCTTTGAATAAGATATGAAAAACTAGTTTTGGACCCTTGGAGAAATGAGGTGTAGTTTGCCCAAAATGCTATGAAATTCGACCCAATGGCCAAAAATTCTCAGTATTAAATATGAAACCCATAAAATAATTTAATTACAGTCCATTCATTCATAAACCATCAATATTTCATACATCCATTCGAATCCATCAAGATTACAAGATTTTACAACAAGGTAGTGGGGAAATGGCACTGTTTCTTCATTATTGAGCAATAATACATGATATTTCTTGGAATTTAGACCTGATATATTTTTGAAATTAAATATAATATAATATACATTAGAATAAAAAATACTGAATCAATATAAGCTCCCTCAAATATGTGAATAGCTCACCAAGTGCGCCTCACTCCATAGAGCTAAAATATAGTGAGGAAACTTGAGATGGAAGGAAGAATAAGCTGAACTTGATGTGTCCAAGAGGTGATGTATATTGCACATGTAACTTATGAATCCATTGAATCTCCTTTAAATACTTGGGTTGCCTCTCTAAACACCAACTAGGATGGGAATCTTTCACCCTCGAAATTGGCTAAGGCATGAACTAGTCTTCCACTAGCTCTCTCTCTTCTCAATAGAAAATTTCAAAAATGATCAAAAGTTTCTTATCCTGGTTCATCCCTGTATTTTATAAATATTATTGGTCTTATAAGGTTCCAAATCCATCCATAAATCAAATCCCAGTCGAATTGGTGTGGCTGCTCATGTTATGCCATGTGGCATGTCTCTTCACCTTCCCTCTTCTCCCAAATTCGAGCAGGAGCCTCTTGGCCTTCTCTAACTCCCATGAATGCCCTATAAGATGATCTATTTAGGAATTACATGTAAAATATGTCAGTATGTCAGAATTCATATCTGACTTGTGTCATAACTTTCATAGAATCTCCATCAATGGTGTCATAGATGTCATAAATGTAAGGGGAATCTAGCCAAGTGTCCATGAAACTCCCATTTGGCTCTTCCTCTCCCATGTAAGTTAAAATTCATCCCAAATTATACCTATGAATTATGTGGACAATTATATTAACCTCATAATCCATCCCAAAACATTAGGTCCCCCATATATTCAAAATTATAAAAGGAGGATGCCATTTAACCTAGGAATTCTAGCTTGAGTCGACCCCATAGTCTCCATGTGTCTCCATTTTCCATAGCCATTTAATTTTTCACTTGCATATATTTAATTAAATCCATTAAATAAATATGTATTCCTTCTAATGTCTAAACACCATTTATTATATCCCTTATTAACTTCCCAATGTTTCCACCCAACCTAGGGAACTAGTAGGATTGATGGAATTTTCCTGCTATGCAATTATTTGAATGGGGACATTACAGATGCATCACACAAGTTGTGCCAATTGTTGAGATTAAGGATAGGGCCATTTTGCATGCATGCTTCCATACAGTTGTGCTCAGTCACACAGTAATAGACTCCATTGTCTTGTTTCCTTTTTCGAGTACCTTGGTTGCATGCCAATGGATTATAATCCCTCGCTAACTACGAAAACATGGTTATGGAAATTACCCATTAGATATCTCAGGTGAGACTGTGCCTACCTCACAGTTATTGCCGACTAATCTTGATATGTTGGTTCGATGTCTTGTGGTGTCTTGTTGGCAATGTGTTGTTGTTTAACCATGGGTCGAGACAAGAAGGAGAAAGAGGCCAACTCCGACTGGGCCCTGCTCTGTCAGGATGATATCTTGGGCTTTGTTGATGGACAAACAAGGGTATGAACCTAGTTCAAAGGGAGGAAACACCAAAAAATGTTTATTTTGTTGAGGCCATTAATAACTTTGTGAGGGATATGTTTTGGCATTCGACAAATCTGAAAATTCAAGAGTGGGTGGATTCTAAAGCATTAGATTTTGCATAAGAAGAAAGTGAAGGATAACAATTGAAACCAAAAAAATGGTTAGAGTGATACCTATATATGGATATTCATGAAATTTTCTTTTGTGAGTTCCCTATTTTTTTATGAGTGGTTTTTGAAGCTAGAAACCCAATGAAAAAAATTTCGAGAAGATCTGACAAAGTGGAGTCCACAGTTGATTCAGCGGTTGAAAAGAACTAGAAACCCCATATCTAGGGCTATTGATTTCTGGGTTGATAGTATTTTGGGAGGATATATCATATAAATCGTCATCGACACTATAAGGTCATATAGTGAAGTAGGAAGAGAATTTTCCAAGGACCCAGAGGAAGGTATTTGACATCTTTGAAAATATGGATCAAAATGCTCGTATGCAAGAAAGGAATACTAAGAATGGAATATGATGAGTAAATAACTGTGTATAAATTCCTAGGTTATGTCACAGAACAAGTGCAAGAAAAAAGGAGCAAAGTAAGCTAAGATGTTCCATAGTGATAGCAGAACTGCACTAGAGGGTGGACGTCTAAGAAGTGGAAGGAGATTTTGATCGTTAAAAAGAAGAAGAATTGTGAATAAAAGAGGAAGTTGCAATACAACCAGAGGAGAATACTAAGAGTTGACGTCACACTTTAACAGAGGTTATTACAATGAGGAACAGGAATACCAACCTATCCCTGAAAGGGAAGAAGAAGAAGAATCCCCAAATCCATAGTACGAATACGACACACCTACGACCCCACATACATCTCCAGAGGTAAGGTCTAGAAACTCATCTCCTAGTGGGTTTGTCAGTACAAGTAATACTAACTATGGGAATAGTGGATAAGGGAGTCCTTCTAGACAAACCTTTTATCCAGCAGTACCAAGGACCAATATAATGGTTGGGAATGATATTAAGCTACTAATATTCAATGGAAATGGGTTATAAGACCCAGAGAAAAATTGGTTTCTATGTGAAGTTGTATGGACATTGAAATAGTTCCAAAATGAAGCAATAAAGAAGGCACATATGATCACAACCCTGATATGTCGTGCACTAGACTAGTATATGAATTTCTCTATGGTTCTAACAGGAGTCACATAGAAAACACTCTACCAAATTCGAGTGAGACTAATAGATGAATGTAGGAATCCCAAATATGAATCTTAGTGTAGTACAAAGATTAAATAGATTAAGCAATTGTCTACAGAGTCTATATGGGACTTCCACTAGATATTTAAGATGATTATGGCTAAATTAACATTCCATATGTCGGATGTGCATCACAAAGAGTGGTTCATTGTAGCATTGTTACCACACATATGGATTCCCTTGATGCAACAAAATATTGTGTCATAGACTGAAGTGCTAGAGTTGGCCATGAAGCTTGAATCATCACCTATAGGACAGACTGGTGTAGGAATGATGCAAAATCAGTTGTAGATAACCAAACTTATGCTCCAACTTCAATATATTAATAAAGGGAAGGAATTCCAAGAAGAACTCTAGTGTACCAGATGCAGATCTGAAGGACACCACAACCACAATTTCCCAGCGTTCATGAACTATGACGCATCAGGAGTATTGAATCTGATAAATACACAATGGATCCCTTGGTGTAGAGTATATCAAACTAGAGGCCATCAATAGTAAGAGTGTTTGTACTTATAGAATATTGTAAGTGATTCAACTAGTTTATATTGTAAATTTCGTAAATCACTAGGCCATGATGAGAAGGACTACAAAGCATTCCAGCTGGTGCAGGAGAAAATAGTCGACACCTATTTAATCAAAAATGAAGAGAAGATACAAGTTGAGAGGGCTTAATCTCAATATCCACAAGTTCAATATCCTCAGCCCCAGTATTCACAGAATCAATACCTGCATCAACAATACCCTCAACAAAGGGGGGATATAAATTTTATAGGTTGAGGACAAGGAGGAGGATTTGGTTGTGGAAGAGGCCAAATCATATGTTATAATTGTGGCAACCAAGACATTTTTCCAGGGACTATGTGATCCCTACAAAAACATGTTTGTATTACAAATCCTTTGATCATACCATTGAACAATGTCCGCATTTGATTGCGAAGTGGCAGGCTAGAAATGACGGAAATGCAAACCCTCTACAGAATCCCAACCAGAATATTCAAAATATCCCTACAGAACTAGGGGAACCAAATATTGTTGTTGTAACAAGGGGAGGTGATGTGACTGGAGTAGACCAAGATGCACAGGATGAACAACCATAGGTGCGACCAGTAGCATAAAATAAATTTCTATTCAACGTCCAAAAAGAAAAGGAAGTATTCTTTGACTCGCGACCAAAATTTGTCAAAAAGAATCAAGCATTGACAACTGCTACTACATTAACAAGAAGTACAATAATGGAAATTCCTGAAAGGTTTGACCATCTATTTTGAAAGAAACCAACAAGAAAGGTTAGTAAGATTAAATTTTTTTAAAAATTTGCTTATCACTAATACAAGATAATGATGTTGTCGTAGAATTGACAGCTCTAATAGAAGAACCTCAAGAAGAGTTGAGACCAGAAAAAATAATTAACCATGTGTGAAAAATATTAAATACCGGCCACGAGTTAAGAATGACTTCCCGGGTAGGAGATTACAATATGGACTATATTATCCTAGACTTGGGATTTTATGTCAACATTCTAACAAGACAAACATCGAAAATCCTGGGGAAAGCACAACTGGAGTGATCTCATATTTAGCTCAGATTAGAAAATTAGTTGAAAGTCCTACCTATCGGTCGACTGACTCAAGTGCTTGTCGAGGTAGAATGCCTAAGATCATGTGTTGACTTTGAAGTAATTGAAATTGTTAATGAGAGAAACCTGTATCTTCCACTTTTGGGGATTGACTAGGCAATTGATAATCAAACCATCATCAATTTTAAGAAAAGAATATTACCATTTGAAGATTCAAAGCTAAGGGGGTTGTACCAATTGATCTGTTATAAGTTCAGAGATACATCGAACCAGTAAATAGTGAAGGACAAGGACATTATTTGGACCATATTTATAACATCACATCTGCAAGGGAGGATTATTTAAATCCAATGGCCGACAGAAATATTAGTTGGCATAGTATTAGTTCCTATACATCATATTCTGGTTAATCATTGGAAAATTGGTAGAATAGGATGCATGAATTATCCATGAGAAGGTGAACAAGAATTACACAGTCAGTGCAATGGGTAGGAATCGAGGTAAGTAATATACCCACATATGAATTTTTACCTAACCTTGCATCTTTGCTAATAGGTTTTGAAGAAAATTTCATAGAACATTAGTGCTTGTCCTCCCTAGACTTTGCATTAAAAGCTACTCTCGCCAGATGGTGGATAGCACATAAAGAATCCATCTCAAAATGGAAACAATGTCGAAGATCGATGGAGATAACATTTAAAGAAGAGATCAGCTATATCAGTCGAAAATATATAAAAGTGACTAATCTTGTCGAACATATAGAGTATTGCCGTGTGACATGGGAGGCATGTCCACAACAAGAATGGGTTCATCAGTTCATACACACATTACACATGATACCAAGGAACTGGTATAGATTAGTTGAACTAAGATGAGGAAATATTGAATGGGATGAATTAGATACTATCTTCATACACACCTTTGAATTTTTCGATTGATGTTTCATTTCAAGTAATCAAGACAAATATATTTGAAGATATCCATGTCGCAATGACAAAATTCAATTAGTACAGTGCAACAATCCAACTCTGGATGGAGTGATATAATGTGATGGAAGAACCTCATGATGATGACCCACTCGATGTAAACATACATGAGTTTGAAGGTATGCACACAATGGAAGGATTTGGTATTTCTAGCGACCAATTTCTGAATCCACTAAAAGTCAATAAAATCAACATTGGCTCCCCGGAATATCTAAAATTTTCCAATATTGGAGATTATTGCGATGAAGAGACTATCAAGAAGATCATATATCTATTGCATGAGTTTCAAGATCTATTCCCTATAAAATTATCATAGATGAAAGGGATTGTTGGAGACCTTGGAGAAAACCTATCAAGCAAGGACCATACTACTTGAATCCATTGTATAAAGAAAAATTAAAGGAAGAGTTGGAACGAATGTTCATTGCAGGTATCATAGAACTTGTATAAGAATCAGATTGGATCATCCAATAGAAGTGCAAGATAAAAATACTACTGGTGAATTGCGTATTTGCGTCAACCTAATAAAATTGAAAGATGCCTATTTACCTAACCCATTTCCGAATCCATTTATAGATGAGTTATTGGAGAGTGTCGGGCTTAATATATTTACTCATTCAATGATGGGTTCTTTGGCTACCATCATATTAGAATAAAAAATGAATACTGACACAAAACGACCTTTGCAACGGAGTCAGGTTGTTTCCAATACATGATAATTCTCTTTGGACTCAAGAATGCTCCTATTTTTTCCAGGATAGTAGTGGTTTCCTTCAAAGATTTTATTTATAAATTTCTTGAGGTTTACTTCAACAATTGGAGGGTATTTGGGATCATTAAGGATCATATTGAGATCCTCAGGATGATGCTGGAACCCTGTCGTCACTATTAAATTTCACTGAACTTAAAGAAATGTATCTTTTGTGCCTCTTTTATATTTATTCTAGGTCATGTGGTTTGATGCGATGAAATCTTGGTCAACCCTGCCAAAATCATGATTACCTTCCACCTACCACCACCTACCATAGTTAATAAATTGAGAGAAACATTGGGACATACAAGATACTATCAAAAATTTATCAAAGGATATGTGGAGGTGACTGCTTCGATGGATAATTTATTGAAGAAAGATGTTAAGTTCCAATGGATGGAAATTTTCCAAGCAAGTTTGGACACTTTAAAGAAAAATATGGTTATAGCACCCATACTTGTATTTCCAAACTGGAAAAAGAAATTTCATGTACATTTTGATGCGTCGTCTATCGCGCTTGGTGTGGTACTAGCACAGCCTGGTGAAGAGTCGATTGATCATCCTATTTCCTTTGCTAGTAGAAAATTATCAATAGTAGAGAATAACTACACCACAATGGAAAGAGAAGGACTATATATGGTATATGCTCTACAGAAATTTAGAAACTATATGTTGGGTGGACATTTCATAATGTACACAGATCATTCTACATTGAAATATTTGGTTAATAAGCTAGTGTTGGGGGGAATATTTTCCTATATGAGCTCCAAAAATTTAGACACTATTTTCTAGGTGGAAATTTGAAAATGTACACAGATCATTTAGAATTGAAATATCTAGTTAATAAGCCAGTCTTGGGGGGAATATTTGTCAATGGCGTCTCCTTTTTCTAGAATTTTACTTTGAATTAAACCAGATTGGTTCAATTCAGGGCCAGACCATCTCTCGAGGATTGAGAGTGGTGAATAACCTAGTAACCTCGATGATAGTATCCCTAACACATAATCATTCGCAATAATTGATGATCATTACATATACATCATCCAATGTTTTAGTATCGGCTATGTACTAGCTAAATTTACTACTGCACAGAAGAAAATGTTAGTTGTTCGAGCTACAAATTTCCAATTGATCGCTGGAAAGCTATATAAAATGGGCCCTAATGAGATTCTTCATCATTGTGTCTTGGAACATGAGCGACCAATGATACTAAATGAAGTGCATGTTGGTGTCACCGGAGGCCATTTTGCTAGAAAATATATAGTGTGAAAGATATTGCAAGCAGGATTGTGGTTGCCGATCGTGCATGCGGATGCCTAAGAATATTGTTGCAATTGTGATGTTTGTCAAAGAACTAGAAATCCGTCACAATGATATCAAATTCCATTAGTACCCTAAATAACTTTGCATACATTTGAATAATGTGCCATTGATTTTGTGGGCCCTATCAATCCAACAGGGAAGCACACAGGTGCAAGATATATTATTACTATAACAGACTACCTAACCAGATGGGTCAAGGCAACTCCGCTAGTAAAATATTGTATTGTTGCGGTTGGTGCTAATTTTTTGTTTGAAAATGTTGTGACTAGATTTGGATGCCCGAAAATTTTGATAAGTAACCAAGGAACACACTTTGTCAATCAATTGAAGGGGTAATTGACGAAAGAATTTCAGATCCAATATAGAAAAACAACACCATATCACCCTCAAGTGAATGGTAGTGTCAAAGCATTTAAAAAAATATTGGATAATACATTGACAAAGATTCACAATGTCCAAAGAGATGATTGGGATCAAAAAATTTCCTTAGTATTGTAGGAATATCACACGACCTGTAAGAAGTTGATAGGCCGAAATCCATTTTGCTTCGTGTATGGACAAGAATTTGTCATGTCAATGGAATAGGTTGTGCCCCTCCTAAGGATTGTTGCAATCATGGAGATGGAATATGTTGGTGTTGTCGAAAAATGATTCTCGCACCTGATACAATTGGAAGAAGATTGTTTTGTTGCAAGATATCATCAAAACATTGAGAAAGAACGACATAAAGTATGGCATGATCGCCACATCAAGAATAAGTGATTTTGGGTCAGAGGACTTGTTCTTTTGTATGATAGTAAATTTTTAAAGCATCTGGGAAAGCTAAAAACACACTGGATAGGACTATGTATTGTAATTCATACCATTGACGTAGGCACAATGCAACTACAAAAGTTAGATGAAATACCTGTCAGATGATTAGTAAATGGAAGTCAGCTAAAGCCTTATCATGATAGCTATGACTTGGTCAATTGAAAAAATAAATAAATAAATAAAAATCTAAAACAAAAACTTCTGAGATATTATGTTTTGATTTGATTGCAAGATATGAGTTGTCGCAAGAAGAAGCAAACAGAGTCCCAGACTGCTAGTATGGTGTAGAGAAAGGAAAATTACCGTGGACTTTTTGTCTGTCACAAGAGGAGAAATGATGGCAAATACAATCCATCTATCACACCGAAAGAAAATTGTCAAAGGTTGAATACAAGTGGTTGAAAGAGTGTTGTTGTCACAAGATAAAATGGATTCATATAAATAAAAGTTGGCCGTAATTAATTCAAAGGACCGAGAGATTTTGGAGGCATGTTTTTCGATCACTTCCATATTTATTGCACAATAACTACCACTTATGTGACAAGCAATTCGAGACATGCATAGAGGTTTCCTAATGAAAATTCAAATGATCAGTCCATGAGATGGAAAGGAAAACTACCTTTCCATTAACTTCCCACTCATGTGGAGAACTGACTGAATGAACAGCTAGACATAATCACCTTTGAGGCCAAGTTTCAATTCATTCTACTGCATTCGAGAGATATATTTCTATCTGCAAGTGTAGTATTTGAAGTGATTTTTCTATGGAGCATAGTTATTTCGATTTCCAGTACCAGTACAGTTGCAGAATCCAGTGTCACGACCACATCACCCACTCTCATTATTGAAGACACTGTCAGATATGTTCCACCACAGGTCATGGTAGCACAAGAAGCTGAATAGTTTCCATTCATCCATGAAGTGAGGTTGAGACCAAACCCACCTAGTATGTCAACAAGGAATCATTTTAGAAAATGTAAGAAGAAAACACCAGCAGCACCACCACTGGAGGAGGAGGAAGAAATAGGCTATGTGACTATGTTTCCACCATATATTCCATCGAGACAAGATGATGCACCTAATAATAGAGTTTTGAAGAATGCACGATACCCAGGGGTAGCACCAACTGTACCAAAAAAAGTTTGGGTATCGTAGAACATACTTCCAAATCTCAAACCTCTAACCTTTGTTGATCACGACATACATAAATTTCCATATTTGTACATGAAGAACTACATGATTCTTGTATAATATACACAAGATGGTCCGAAACGCCTAGCTATAATAGAATGGGCAAGAGGAATGGACCAAGTAGGTTATTGTCGCTGATGTATATGCCGCATTTAGGACAAATAACAGAGGTGAATGTATGTGCTAAACATTTTTTGGTATCATTCCATGACGGATTCTTATGGATTGAACGAAAAATATTTGTGAATGTTGAGATTATAGAAATGATTATAGGGCTTCCACTTGTAGGACTGGACCCAGTGCCATTTTTCAAAAAATACCAGGACACTCTGATGATGAACAAATTAAAAGACAACTATGATTTTACCACAGATACCAGAGGCTTTTTAATCACCTCCATCAATGACCACACTGTTCGGTTAGCAACTAAGGTTTTAGCTACCAGGTTGGTGCATACTATGCGATGAACCAATGTACTACAAGAAAAATTCCAATGGTTGAAATCTATCCAGCAAGGGTTCAAATGAAATGGTCATACTATTTACTAAAGAATTGTTAACATATGTGGAAGCGCCACAGGAGAAAGGTAACACATTCCATTAGTCACGGTTACTTATTTTGATTTCATCTGTTGTATGGGAAGAACCAGCGAACTACCAAGGGGTAGATATACCAATTCGATGTTGAGGAGATCGATACCATAATCTCTGGTTCAAGAAATATATAAAGGAGATACAAAGATACAATGATGTACAATTATTTTTGCATGGAGAATCCCTACGATATCATGTGAGAAAGGAGGAAAAAATTAAAAAGGAGACGGTTTAGTGCTTTAAAAAAATTGTTAATTTTATAATTTGGCCCCATCATATCTTCCTAGAGCGGCGAAAAGACTCACAATGACAATGGTTAGCAACACAATACCTACTATATGAAGAATAATTTGAGGCCATTACCCAATATTGGCTGGAAGAATGGTGATTCCATGTCATTAATGACATACTATTTGCAGAATAATACATCCAACAGGATGATCCACTAATGCAGAAGGATGGAGAACAGGGAGGGGACCCACCACTAGAAACACAAGATCCAAAAAATTCTCCCACCCCTCCCCAGAATGATTCTAGTACAACCCAAACAAATTTAGTATTGAGAGATAAGTGGAAGCAAACAAAGAAGCCTGAGACAAGGCATAAGAAAAGGAAGGCTAACAAAACAGCAGGAATTGTCGACCTTAATAGCAACAATTTTACCCTTCTGGAAGAAGAAATGATAGAAGTCGCTACACAAATACTGAATAAAATGGATGAGCACCAAACATAGCTAACAACTAGTTTTACAGACTTACTACAGACGCTCTATAAAGTAGTAAAAGAAGTATAGGTAGTGGTCAACTACAGACCACAATTTCCAGTGGTGCAAGACTTAGTTGTCTCATCATAAGAGCGACTGATTGATGTGTAAATACCTATTCCACCAATAAAGAATCAAATGGAGGGAGAAGCACTTGACTTAGGGACAGAATAGTTTAATACCATGGCCAAGAACTTGGGCCATGTCACCATATATTTTTCGCAAATGTCGATGTATGAGGTTTATGCAATACGTAATGTCGCAGTCACATAAATGAAGGTTCGAGAAGGTGTATTGATTAATCAAGTTAGATAATTGAATAATATTGTTATTAGTATGAAGAAAACAATAAAAAAAATTGAACAAAAATCCAAAACCTGGGAGGACAGACTCTGGCTCGGCACGATTGTAACACTTGCTTGTAGCAATTTTGTAGACGAATGCATAACAAATGAGAAGTTTGCAGAACCCAAGGTCATTCAACTTGGAGAAATAGAAGAGGAACTTTGCGAAAATTCATGGATTTGGAAACACAGGTAACACTCAGTACACCACCAAAGGTGCTGGAAGAAAGAAGGAAAACAACAATAGAGGTTGCGAAGAATATAGAAGAGGCAGAGGCACTATGTGCCAAGGAAATCGAACAAGTTTTTCAGACATGGGAATATTTCATCGATGATGAGCAGTTAGACAAAGTCATAGAGAAGCTACACACTACTGAGATAGAGGGTAAACAGATGAAGAATTAGATGAATAAGTTTCCCTTGGTAGATAAAATTGGTAAGGATATTTAGTTGAAGAAACTACAACAACAAGTACCAGCGCTGTGAACTCAACAACAGCGGAGGACTAACAATTCCGCAGAATTACAGGAAGAGGAAGAAAGAGTTACTAGCATTATTCATCATGTACAGTAGAAAATGTGACAAGAATTGGGATCTACAAGACTTACAACTTCAGAACACATCAGATCTTAAGTTGTGAAGAATTTGCGGAAGGAAGAAGAGGTGTGACGGGAAACAGAGTAGATAGTGAAAATCTTCCAATATTTTCGAAGTAAGGTCATCACAATAGAAGCTTTGGATTAGTGTAGCTCGATATGAGAAACATGTGAGTGTTGGGGGCTTGTTGTCCCTAGGAAAAGATAGGCATAATTCATCCAAAATTCTACTCAAGAATATGGAGATTGGTCGAATGACAGAGGAAGCTGCAATGAAAGAAGCTATGGGAGAAAGAGCTATGACAAGATAAGTAGATATAAAAGGAAAATTTGTGACAGAGGCATCCATGAGGGAAGAGTCCATGATAGAAGGGAAGTTGCAACAGAAGGAAACATGATAGAAGAAGATGTGCAGTAGTTGAAAAGGACATCCCAAGAAATCATGGGTAAGAAGTCAGTTAGGATAATGCATGCTTTGGTAAATAAAGCATCTTTGTATTTTGGTATGATAGTGCCTACTTACAGTTGTAACTAAATGTACAAGAATAGGAATGGCATCCTTTTGGGAACCCAATTTTTGTGCAGGTTATATATATACACTCTCAGTTGGTCTATATTAGTCTCTATTGTTAATTATATGTTTGTAGAGTTGTACAGTTGTAGAGAAGAGAGAGTCGACCCAAGATGTTTGTGGATCAATAGTAGGGTAAAGGAGATGAAACTTCAGAGACCTGAGACTAGAGAGCATGAGAGGAGAGAAAAATCTATATATATTTTAGAGAAGATATAGAATAGAGTTTGTAAGCTGAGTGCAGAGATGGAAGGTGCCATATATTTCTTGTTCCAGATGAAGAGCTCCTTTGTGGTTTTTCTCGCATGGGTTTCCACATTAAATGTTGTATATGTGTATATTTGATGAATGTGATTATTTTGAATGATTGTATGTGTGAATAAATGTATGTGTATTTTCTTATGAAAGAGCCCTTATATGCATATGTTGCATTGTTGTTAGTTGGAATCACTAATAAGGAATTATATTAATTTTTGTAATCTTTGTCAATGGATAAGTAGAGTAATATATTGAATGCATGCAATAATAGTAATTATATAAGCATCGGGTTCGGTTGATCAAGCTAGTAAGGTTCCAAGGAAGAGTAAATCCCCACACAACTGCATAAACATGGTTCTGGAAGTTACCCATAAGAGATATCTCAGGTGAGACTGCATCTACATCACAGGTGTTGCCGACTGAGCTCTACTCTTTCGGGCCAATACCTTGGGATTTGTTGACGGACAAACAAGGGTCTGAACCTAGGTCAAATGGAGAAATGCCAACACCAGGCTACAATGAGTAGGATATCGGTGGTTCAAGAACAAACCAGTAGATCAGGATATTTTTAATTGTCTCCTTAAAGAATAATTTCATGATGTTGATGGGTTAAATTGATTTCCTCGAGCCTGAATAAAACATTAGTGGTTTTAACCCTTAATGATCATTCAAAAATTCATCACATGTGAAGGTAGATATGCCATCATTTTTCTCTATCATTTTTGAATCCTTCTACACTTTGAATCTAGCTCACATTTAAATTTCCCTTGATTTTTATGGTGAAGTCTAGATAATATGGAAAATCAAGTCAGAACCAACACCAAAACACCTTAATAGTGAATGTATCACTATAGGTTGGTTAAGATTTTGGCAGTAACATAGTTTAATAACAAAAAGGAAACTTGGGATAATTCCTTGCATCACTTTATTTCCAATCCACAACATGTAAATTTAGTCCCAGATTCCGATGTTAAAAATGTGACTGAGGGTTTAAAAGAAACTATCGATTAGGTCGTAGAAAAAAATTTGAAGGAACCGGGTATTGAAAACATTCCTGAGGGATTAGAAATATAGAATTATGTAATTTTTCAAGAAAATGTTGAAACCATTCATGAAAATGTTGAAGTTGTTTATAAATGTGTTTAAATTGTTGTTAAGACCTTTGTTTCAAAGCCACGTCAGAATCATAAGAGGAAATTGTTCAAAAAGGTCAAGAAATTTCATATATCATAACTTGTAGCTTGGAAGTTTACTCAAAGTATGGCATGGAAACAAGTCGAGTGTGCTTTTGTTCCCTCTTTTCCCAAATTTCCGCCTAATCAATCACCAGTTCATTTGCGGGTAGAATAGCGAGATACTTTAAAATCCTATGAGTGTGTTATGGGATCATGGAAATAAGAAATTTATAAGTATACTCTTCCAGATAAGTATAGACCAAAGTTGGATGCGTATGAAGAACTAGATGTGTGTCAATATGAACCTGATAATGAGCTTGTTAATGAGCCTCAATTTGAAGATATACCAATGGAGAATTCAAATGCGCAATTTGCACCTTCGATTTTAGTTGTTCATTCAAAAATTACTAAAATTTAAAATTCAAGAGACAAGTACAAGAATTCATTGTTTGATAGAATTAAAAGCTGAGAATGAAATGGTGAAGATTCATAGTCTTAAGGTACAGAAAAATATTGACAAGTTAGATCAAAGGAATAAGAGGATGCAGAAGCTATAAAAATGATTTTATAAAAAGGCTAAGAAGTAACTTTTTCATAACATAATTCTAAAGAAACGATTAATCGAAAGAGAAGAAAGGTAAAATAGTGGCATGAATGTGTGTATCCATACAGTAGGTCGTTGATACAAGTTGATTCAATACAATTTTGATGAAATCCTCAGTTATATTTGCATGAGAACATGCATATATTTAGGCCTTAACAACCTTATACCTTGATATTGACATTTCTAACACTTTCCCCATGGTTGGTTTTGTGTGGTTCCTTTCCTTTGATTGGATATGGTTGAAAGATCTGACAAGTACTAATACCATAGACCTGGCCCTGTAATATACCTGATATGATATCAGATAATAATATTAACTCTATTATTGATATAATTAAATGTGAAATAAAATTTATTACATTAAGATCAATCACTTTCCTTATGCAATGCGGAACACAAATAGTACTAGAAAAATCGAGAATGACATAGGGATAAGGGAAGAAACCAAAGGACATGTTTGGAAAGAGATAATACATATCCCTAAGAACTTGGATCTTATTCCATTTTAGGTTTCAAACATCGGCTCCGTTGAAGTCTACTCCTAGGATTTTAGGTGTCCCAACCAGTGCAAACTGAGATTAAACAGTCACTTGCAATAAACTAAGGCTTATGGAAGTATTATATAATTTATAAATAATTTAAAAGAAATAAAATAACATTCTAATAGGATTGGAATAGATCTGGAACAATTTGAGGCAGTTTGGGAGTGTTTGGGAAATTTTGGGATTTTTGGCCTAGGGAAAGCCTGCCCATAAGAGGCCACTCAAACACAGTACGATCCAAGTGAATTATTAATATGTAGTTTATTTTGGGATTTTTGGTTAATTAAAATCATACAAAAACTTACATAACATAATTTGAGTCTACATATCATCAATAATGCTAAAAGCTATAAAACTAGTCAAAATTGACTAGTCCGATGAGCAAGGGTATGATAATTATGATGAAATTTGAATCTGAATTTTTTCAGACCTGAAAATAATGTTCCAAAGAGATTTATATAACATATTTTATTCATCATATAACTCATATCTACTTTCCATTTTCATTTCATCATATTTAATGCATAAAATCAAAAAAAAAGTCCATTAAATGGGCATTAAAATACTTACCACATGAAAGTTTAGCATGAAGGCTCTCTTGGAAATAATTATTATTGTAATACATATATCTGAATAATATTATGGATCTGAAAATATAATAATAATTTTTGAAGAGATGATCTCCTCAAATTTTGTCCAAAACTGAGAATTGGAGGCCCAAAACTAGCACCCGACACTGATCTAAGAGCGTAAGTGAAGCTTCCTTCACTGGAGATCGACTTCAATGGCTGAATGGATGTTATCATAGATCAAGCTGAATATTAGGTATATTATCCTTTTCTTTCTATGAACTTCAATCAAGGATGGGATAGAGAAGAATAGGGAATGGGAACTTGGGGCGCATTACCCAAGGGAACTAAGGCTCATCACTTAGTTTCTAAGCTTAGATTCACAATACATAAACACATTAACAATAAAAAATAAATAATGGAGTTTTAATCCTTCCTTTATAGGCTTGAGTGACTTTTTGAGCAAGTCATCCACCTATTGAGTAAGTAACCCACTTGCCAATCCTATCCCTAAGCAATGAGTGTGCCCTCCTTAATGGGATTAGCAAGTTTGGTTTGCAAATGATGTTTTCTTATTTGTGTCATCCATCCAAGGTGGAAACTATTCCCCCCTTTTAATGAAATTTTCCTTATGATTATTGGGGATGTTTCCTTGTAAATATACTCTCATCAATATATAAATTGTGCCCTCCTTGAGTTAATTAGCAAGTTTGTGCATAAGGTCATGTTTCCTTGCTTTGTATCCCTGCACCAATTTGGAAAATATGCCCTCCCTTATCCAAATTTGCATGTTTTTGAACTGACATATTTTCCTGCACTCCCTTCATTTGAAACCGATGGTGTTTCCTTGCTTTTGTCATTTTCTATCTTTTTCTAATTGTTTTCTTTTGCCAGATTCCTTGTCAGTTTCTATTTGTCATCCAAGGAAAGTTGAATTTCCTAATGCACCCCCTGATATGGAAACTCAATTACACGTGTATCATTTTCATATTACTTAAATAATGACATAAAAATAATCCATAATTGGAAACAAACTTAGTACATGCCTCCTATGTATGAAATTAACAAAATTCCCTAGGAAAATTATTAATTCAGATTTTGACACCCGAGGTGTTTGGAAAGGTCAACACTTTTGATGTCCCTTCAAGGGAGGGACATGACATTCCTCCCCTCCCAATTATGCTTGTCCTCAAGCAGAAGAAATCCATAGTGCTGCAAAAAATTTCCACCATGTTTCTGTTGCACCACTCTGATTATAGCCATTTCCCCAATGACCACTTATTTCAACAAAGTTGTCAATCTTGTTAAGGTAAATGAGTAGAATACCTGGATCCCACTACCTCCTCTGTAAGGATCCAAACATTACTTCCCCTTTTGGAAATTTGTTATTCCATAGAATGCCAAGGTCCCATGGTATTATTTTCCCCCTTCCAAACATTAGTAACAACAACAAAAAAATTATCATCGTAGAAGACGAAAATGAGGATGTGAAAATCATACCACCACTCTGGAAACTAATCACTCCCCACAGCAAACTAAATATCTTTGATACTCTCCCACCAATTATGGAACTTATTAATGTGGGAACAAATAATCTTGAGCCTCTCTAAAGTATGAAAATACATATGCAAGATAGCACTGGAAATCACATCACTGCTACTATCAAGACACAAGTGTTTATCCCATGTCCCTCCATGCATATTGAAAGAATTATATAGCATCCATACATTCTCATGACATTTCCCTTACAATTTTTATGATGTGTCTAATTTCTCTCCATTGATGCAAGTAAGATGTTTACCCTCCATAGCACACATCTCAATCATGTGTCTAGCCACCCAATAAATGGAAGAACAAACTTTCATGCTGAATGATTCAGGTGGGAAAAATTAAACTACTACTGATGCACTTGTCAAACCAAATGGCTTGGCCATAAATCCCTCAACTACAAGAGTGGGAGTATCATGCTCCTCATGTGGCATCAACATAAAAAATCCTTTCACCCAATTTTCATCCCCACATGATGTGGCTTAAATAGAAGTGTGGAGTGAAGAATTGTGATCCAAATCCATGCAACACTCATCCATCAAGCTAATGAATGTGCAACTTCCTCCATTGGTTGGATCAATGACTGTGTGATCATGTGCCTCCTCCAAAATTGTACAACATTTTCCTAGAGGAAACTCATAATCTCTTAGGAACCATGCAAGTGCTTGGTATTCATCTTGCTTGGCCTCAAACTCCTCAAGTACATGAAAATCAGAATGTACCTCCTGTACATGTGTATGGGAGGTATATAATCGTTGTAAAATAAATATTTTTTGTTGTTCACATGTCAGGACAATGTCAATCACAACAAAATATTTATTGCAGAAAGCCACATCAATGGATGAATAAGGAATTTTATTTTCTGATCCATGTGGAATGTGATCAACCACATCCTTTGGACTATAATATACCATCTATAAGGGTATTTCATAAGGTGTCTCCTTCCAAGCATGCATGTGAAACAACCCTCTACCGATGCAAGCAATTCTAGTGCATCCTTGATCCTATATTTCAGTGATATATTTATCTACCCAATCCATGAATATATAATAATATTGATTTGTTGATTCATTTGGAATGCACTCAGCCATATTTCCCATATCTAAGAACATTTCATCCTTCCTCTCAATCTCAATGAGTGCTAGGCCAATATTTTCTTCCTCGTATATTTTAACAAGCATCTGCAAATATGCTCCTTCCTCATGGTTGTCCTCGACATGATCTTCCTTCAGCACATCCAAAGTAGTTTCTATCATGTGCAAATTATTATTTTCCATGCAATATGGGGGGTGTGGTACATTCAAATCCCTTTGAATTTGATCATTCTGCAACCTTGACTCTTGAAGAGCTTCTTAGGTTCTCTTCAAGGAATCATATGTAGCCTCCTATTTACTATGGAGCCTTTCAAGCTCTTATTTTTCCTTCTTGAATGCACAATGGTGCATTTTATCCACCATGAGGATATGATCTCTATCATATAGTAAGTTCATATATCTCTCCTTCAACTTTCCCATGCCTTCTTTAAGTTCTATGCACTCTTCCAGAAAGGATTCTCATTTTATCTCTCCTCCAAAATCTTTCCGACAACATCTTTCCACCAAGGCATTGATGTCAACAAAGTTGTTCATGGATTCCATAATATTCTCTTTGTCCTCCCTTAGTGATCCACTCAAATGATGTGGCTCAAAAAGAAGATCCTCCACCAAGGTTTCTCCTTATAATAGCTGACATATAGGACCATTTTTTTTGTGGAATGGATACACAACACAAATCTCATTCTCAACATACAGGTCAGCCTTTGAATCTTCTGCAAAATCACTGCCATGATGTGAAGTGGAGGGTATCTCTAAAGGTTTCAAGTGTATCATACCTTGGAATTCCATCTTCATGGAAGGACACTCTGGTGGTCAGCTCTTCCACCAAATTCTCGGGTTCACACCCAATTGGTGTGGCCTTGTCTTCTTATTCATTATGAGGCTCAAGAGGCGGCTGTAAATCTGATTTATAACATTATTTTGGATCTGATGAAAAATATGTCTCACCACCCTCACATGAACCAACATACTTAGCATTGATCTGGAAATCACCCACAAAGAATATGGAAGTGAATTCATCTTCACTTTCTTCTCCCATGCAGTCACCTTGTAGTGACTTGCACCCCACCTTAGGAATCTCTTCTTCATCTTGATCACTTGAAAAACTAAGTGAATCATGGACATTTTCCATGATTGAGCATGGATTTGGGACCTCATCCTCCTCTTCATCCTTCCCATCCAGATGATTTGGACCAATAATCCCTTCTTCCTTTTCCTCATCAATACTTTCATTAAAATCACTACCTTGTTCTTCCTCTGGAAGGTTTATCAACTTCTCCTTTAAAGGATTGTTTTCGGTGGCTCTTGCTTCTCCAAGAAGTTTGATGAAACTTCACTATCTTGAATTGTACTCATGTCACCACTTTTGGAAGATATGTTAGAAGAACACCCAAAAAATCTCATAATGCTTGGACTAGCATATGAATTTGTTGAATCTTTACCTTTGGCTCCTCTGTCTTCTTCTTTATTCACTAAGTTGGACCAACTTGGTTACTCTATGGATGATTTTTTTCTATTGAATTCTCATCCACATCCTTGGGATAGAATCCATACTAGAAATAAATATATTATTTGAAAGAAATGTATGCACAAATGTTTTCACCCAAATCTAGATACTCCTGGTAGCATCGAGGTATGTTTTCACATGATTCTTTCATCTTGGTCAAGTATTCCTTAACCATTGAAGTTTAAACCCTTATTTATTCTCTGTATGGTTAGCCATAGAAGTCATGATACTCATATATTTATAGGCCTCCATCAACATTGAGGACTTCTTCTTCTTCATATTGTCTGCAGTACTCTTCATAGTGCTCATCATAGTCATCATCATAGTATGACATGGCTGCAAATTTCTTCACTGAGATGTTTATTTCCACATGGGTAGAGGAAAGAGATATGATACCACTTTAATATGCATTATATGATGTCAGATCAGAATATTAAATCTACTGTTGATATAATTAAATGTAAAATAAAAATTATTACATTAAGATAAATCACTTTCCTTGTGCAAAGTGGAACACGAACAGTACTAGAAAAACTAAGAATGATAGAGGGATAAGGGAAGAAACCAAAGGATATTTTTGGAACTAGATATTTCATATCCCTAAGCACCTAGATATTAGTCCCTTTTAGTTGTTTAACATAAGCTCCATTGAAGTCTACTCCAAGGCTTCTAGGTGTCCCAACCGGTGCAAACTGAGATTGAACAGTTATTTCCAATAAAACAAGGCTTATGGAAGGCTCATATAAGTTATAAGTGATGTAAAATGCATACAATATAATTCTAACAATATTTTAACAGATATGGAAAATCTTGAGGAAGTTTGGGAGTGTTTGGGAAAAATTGGGATTTTTGGCCTAGGGAAATCCTATGCAGAAGAGGCCACTCAAACACAATACGATCCAAACGAATTATTAATATATAGGTTAGTTTGGGATTTTGGGTGAATTAAAATCTTAAATAAACTTACATAAAATAATTTGAGTCTACAGAGATTAGCTTCATAATACATCAACACAGTAACAATCCAAACTAAATAATGGAGTTGGAATCCTTCCTTTATAGTCTTGAGAGACTTGTTTAGAAATTCATCCACATATTGAGTTAGTAACCAACTTGCCAATATTATCTCTAATCCATGAGTGCGCCCTCCTTGATGGAATTAGAAAGTCTTGTTTGCAAATGATGTTTCCTTATTTGTGGCATCCAGCGAAAGTGGAAACTATGCCCCTTTGAATGAAATTTGCCTTATGAGTATTGGGGATGTTTCTTTAAAAAGATACTCTCATAAAAATAGAAACCATGCCCTCCTTGAGTTAATTATCAATTTTGTGCATAATTTAATGTTTCCTTGATTTGTATCATTGCACCTATTTGGAAACTGTACCCTCCCTATCCAAAGTTTCTTGCTTTTGAATTGGCATCTTTTCCTACACTCCCTGCTTTTGAAACTACAGGTTTTTCCTTTCTTTTATCAATTTCTATATTTTTCTGATTTTTTACTTTTTCTAGATTCCTTGTTAGTTTCTATTTTTCATCCAAGACAAGTTGACTTTCCTAATGCGTCCCCCTGACATGGAAACTCAATTATGTTGGATTTTTCCCTCTTTATGTCCCTGGACCAAGGTTTAGTCCCTTTTTCTCAACACAAGAAAGCCCAAGATATCAGCTCGATGGAGCAGAGCTCAGACGACAACACCTATGACACAGATTCTATCTCACCCAAGATATCTCAGTTTTATGGGTAACTTCCATAACCACGTTTTTGTAGTTGTGTGGGAGGGTGTTTTAGTACCTTGTCTCTGTGCCAAGGCTTCCAATGAGGAACGGGGAGGTGGATTACTTGTATTCATAGTACTTCAACACTAAGTTGTGATTCAACCTTTGTTTGTGCAAATTAAGTAAATAAACAATGAACATACCGTATAATCGCATTCATTAATATAATGTGGCCATCATACATTTATCCATTTGCAAACACAATAATCAACCAGTCATTCAACATAATATTCACACATATATCTAAGCTACTTCAACAATCACACATATACACATCATATAACACATAAACCAATCTAGGAGAAAACCACAAGGTGCTCTTCATCTGGCATGAGAAAATAGATGCACCTTTTATATGTGCACAAAGCTGCAGACTCTGTTCCAGATATTCTCTTCTATATTTACAGACTTTTCCTCCCTCTCATGCTCTCTAATATTCTATATTTCTCTTCCTACTCTACTCCTACTAGTGATCTAGACACATCCTGGATCGACTCAACCGTCCCTACTTGTCTGCACACTCAGCTGCAAAACCTCTACTCTAATGCACTCAGTGATATAGAGTCATTAACCAGAATTCCTACCTCAAGTCTAGCTCAATCGTCTTACCAAGTTTCTAGAAATTATTCAAATGCCATATCGTCTAACCCATCTACATATTAGGTTCCTTATTTTATATCCCCATTATAGACTCGATACAACTCCCATACATGCTTGTTACAGACTCAATAGAGACTCGATACAGACTCTCAAAAACTCATTATAGACTCCTTTTTAGTCGTTATCTCGGCTGGATTACTATATCCAGCCAACAGGCTATCTTTCCTATTCTAGTAACAGAACACGATAGGAACTATCAGCTTAATTTACAAATATCCCTTCACATATGTGGTTTCCGATGGATCCAACTGAGCTCATACCCATGATCATTAAGGACTATCACTTTCTCGACGTTATTCCTTACTGTCATTTTTTGGTTGTTACGCTCTTTGCATGCCTGCTTCTGCTGATATTTTTCCATGTCATATCATATCTCGTTCTGTCCTTTTGTCATGGCTTACTCCTCTGGTGCATATTCCTCTTCTAGTGCCTTCTCTTTGTCTTCTTCTTCTCTTTCCTTCTTTTGTTGCATCATCCTTCCCTTTTCCCTTTATGTTGCTCCCTTGGTCATAGCTCATTCCTCTTATTCTTTATGTTATTCTCCATACTTAGGAATAATTCTACATGAATTCTCCCCTACTATCCCTAGTCCCAATAGGCCCCCAACACTCACCTGTGGATCATCCCAAGCCATGTGAACTATTGCTCCATAGACTGACTTGCGCTCATTTTGTTCTAAAAATCCTCCATGATTTTCACAAGTTTCTCTGTCTCTGTGCACACTTCTTCCTCTTTTTCTTCATGTGCTCCACCAGTTCAGAACTGACATGTTTTGATATGACTTTCTACAGATGTTGCTACTTTGTGCACCTTCTGATGTATAGGTTGAATTTATGTTCCTTTTGCATTTGATTGTATTTTCCTTTGGTGTTTGACTGTATGTTCCTTATGTGTTTGTTTCTTGCTGTAGTCTTTATACTTCTAGTACTATTGTCATTTTTCCTTCTTATCAGATGTTTTTACCGCTCAGAAGAGTAGGAAAAAGGGGATGGGGGTATTATCAGTATCATTGATTTTCCTTGTCAACATTTCTAGTTTCAGCTTCCAAATCATCCCAAGTTTTTCCTTCTTCCCTTCAGAATCTTCCTCGATACTATCCATGAATGAGTACATGAAATCTAGGTAAGCCTTAGAGCTCACAGCAGTCACTCAGTCTAGCATATCATCAGTGTTTCTCTTTTCTATAGTGCTAGTGAGATCTATCATCCCTGATATGTAGTACCTCCCTCCATCAGGGTGTTCTAGTTCAACTCATTTTTGAAATTGATGTCACCTATCGTATTTTTAGAAGTTTATAGTGATTATGGTGATGACGTTGGCCTTTGTTTCTTTGTCCCTTAGACCAAAAATTCATTCAGACTGGTAATTCCTAGAAATGGATACCATGCACTGTGACAATTAATTCCACAGTCTTATCTGAAGGCTTTGGTAGATTTCCTCTGGTCTTTGAATTCTTGTCATTACTTCTACATTTGTTCTCAGCTCCTTTAAGAGAGTATTGTTCTTACGGGTATCAAAAGGTTTTATCATTGGCCTCTTTACCAAGATGTTTGGTGACGCTTTTGGATGGAGGCATGAAACTGGATTATTCTCCAAGTGTCTCCCGAACTTCAATGGAACATATCCAGCAACATTGCTCTTACTCAGAACATTCATTACATTTTCCTTGACAGGGCCCCCAGGGCCATTAGCACTGGAACTCTTACTAGTCATACTTGTCCACAAGTTTTCATTCACTCTATGTCTTGCAAACCATACAGGTTGTGGCATTATATGGATGCTATCTGGTAATCGACCATTAGTAGAGGGCTCATTTCAGCCATCAGTCTGTCAAATATTCACATGCACCATCATCAAGTAGCATAATGACAACACCAACCATCATGTGGGTCATCATTCTGACTTCTTATGTGGAGGTTCCAGCTACACTTCCCCTTTTCATTGTGACATCATGATACTTATAGTATAAGTTACCTTTAATTTCCCTTGATGTCTGCTAGAATTTCCTTTGTGTCTGCGGATTTAATAATTTATAATTGTCACCTCAAAAATCCTTTCAAATAAATATGCCAACGCCACATTTTTTTTAGTGTCACGCTTCCCTCACCATGTCTTGTGTGAGAGTCACTCTTTTTGTTAGAATAATCAACCCATATTTAGCTACCTTAGACATTAATTAATCCAATTTTTGTCTTATTTTCCTAGTTTCCATATTCCACCTCATGCAAGTTGTCCTCCACACATCCAAAGTGGTCAAACTTGCTAAATTTGAGTCATGGAGCACTTAGAAAACCACTTGGAATCAAATCTGCTTTATTCCTGGCCTTCCTAGCACATGTCTACTTTTTCTGCTTTATTGCCTGCTTTTTCTGAGTTTTAAGGCAATTGGGAAAGTTTGACTAGGTGAAGTTACCTTGTTTTTTGTCCTCATCATCCTCCACTCTTTTCTCCTATGAAAAGCATGTATGAGTTGTCCTTCCATCATCTATTAGCTTTCCTAATTTATTTTTCCAATTCGTGAGCTCCTAGACAGATTTGGAAACTGCTTTATGCACCTATGGGGATTTGCTTAGATTTAGTAAGCCTTCTTTTGACCAAATTCGAATGGCATCCTTGTGCATTTGAATATCTCATGTAATTATTTATTTTGGCAGCCTATGACTTCATAGGGTTGGCTATTGTACGCTTATTCAATACATATTAGTGTTCTGCTCCATATTTAGTCTCCTTTGTGTGTAATTGGCAATTTTTATGAGTGTAATTGTTCTAACACCTGGGTTCAATTTCCACATGGTATCAGAGCCTTTGTATATCAATTTCTATCCTTCCAATTTGTTATTGTAGGTTCTACATCATTGACTGGGAGCATTCTGTTGACTGAAGGGACAATTTCTGAGCTATGGATCAATCTCAGAAGATCATCTTGACTCCATTTAACTTCTTTGAATGGAAAGAAGATATGGAGATACTGTTGAGAGAGAAAGGCCTCTATAGAGTGACTATGGCAATAGAAGCAGATCCCAATGCATCTATAGAGAAAGTTAAATGGCACAATAGGAGGGATGAGGCCTATGGTCTCTTGTGTCTGAGCATATCCAAAGACCTCATTTTCCATCTTGATGGATTGACATCACCAAATGAAGTATGGGAGAAGCTTGTTCAGATTTTTGGTAATATAGATGAGATGAGGGGACATCAAATTGAAAATGAATTGATCTCCCTAAGTCCCAATAGCTTTGAATCCCGGCAACTCTATTTATCCAAGTTCAAAGCCCTTGTTTTGCAGCTAAAACAATGTGGGATCGAAAAGAATGATGAGCAACTGGTTTTGGCCATACTCTCAAAGCTTGGCCCTAACTATTCATTGTTTTTATCAACCTTCTATGCCACAAAGTTGACAGCTCGAGCCTAGAAAATGCCTAGCCTTGCAGATTTCATGGAATCTCTCACACAAGAAGAAGATAAACTAGTGATGATGGGCACCATCAAACCTTCCAAAGACCAAGCTCTGGTTGCTGGAGATTGGAGGGTGGATTCAAAAGGAAAGAATAAATATAAGAAGCCACCTGAGCAAAAGAGAGACAAGAACAAGTCTCCAGAGGAGCCTCAAGGTTCCAAGAAGAACCCCCAGAAGAAGAAGAACAAAGGAGAAATGAGCAAGTGCACATACTGCAGTAAGGGAAATCATCCTGAAAGATCCTACATGAAGAAGCAAATTGACATGCTAACCCAACTCCTGGAGAAGAATGGCATCTCCTTTCCTGACAGCTCAAAGAAGAGAGAAGGAGGATCAAATTCAGAAGACGGAGAGAGAGTGCATGCATTGGTTACTAGCACATCAAGCTCACCTAGTTTCATCATTGATTTTGGAGCTTCAAGACATCTAGTTTCGACCAAGGAGGCATTCACCTCACTTGACATATCGAAAGGTCCACCAATAGTACTGGGAGATGACTCTCTCACTGAAAGTTTGGGCAAAGGGAGGATTGATCTTGACTATGGTAAGTTTATCAATGTGTTGTATGTTCCAGGTCTTGCCTCTAACCTCTTATCAGTGTATCAGATGACCCACACAGGGTCTCCAAAGAATTTCATATTCTCCATTGATTAAGTTGAGATCACAGAGATCTCAAGTGGTAAAGTCATTGCAAATCATACTTCGAAGGTATACATGTTCTCACACTTCCTACCCTACTCAGACCCCTCTGCTCTTCTGATTCATGCTAATGAAGCAAGCAAGATTTGGCATGAAATATTTTGCCACCTCAATTACAAGTATCTTTCTAATCTTAGTGAAAAATAAATGGTCATAGGGTTACCAAATATTAAGTTTTCCAAAGGAGTCTGTCAAGGTTGCATCTTAGGAAAACACCCAGAGCATAAATTTGAGAGAGCTAGTCATGAGAGAACCTCTGCACCTCTTGAGATGATCAACAGTGATGTTGCTGGACCATTTCCTCATATTTCAATGAGTCGGGCCAAATATTCATTGGCATTCATAGATTACTTTTCCAGGTACTGCTGGGTTGACTTCCTGAAACACAAGTCTGAAGTTTTTGGCCTCTTCAAAGTCTTTAAGGCTTTGGTTGAAAACCATTCTAGGAGGACAATCAAGGTCATCAGATCTAACAATGGTGGTGAGTATTACAAGTCTGATTTCATTCAATATTGTACAGATGTAGGTATTCAGATGCAGCATTCTATCCCTTACACACCACAGCAAAACGGTGTTGCTGAGAGGAAGAACATGTCACTGAAAGAGATGGCAACATGCATTATGGAGGCTAAGACTTTGCCACCAAAGTTTTGGGCTGAAGCTATAAACTATGCAGATTATATCCATAATATGGTGCCTCATAAAAATCTTGATGGTATGACTCCTTTCGAAGCATGGAGTGGGCACAAGCCAGATGTGACCCATTTCAGGATTTTTGGCTCAAGGGCTTGGGCTAGAATTCCAACAGAAAAGAGGAAGGCTTTGCATCCCCAAAGCCAAGAGTGTCTATTTGTTGGGTACTCTGAATATTCAAAATGGTACAAGCTAACAAATTTGATCACAAACAAATCCTTCATTGAAAGGAGTGTTCAGTTCCAAGAAGAGCCCCTAGCAACAGTGGAAGTTGGAGAATCCTCTTCACCACCAGAACCACGGAATGTAAGTGAAGAGATAGTTGAACTTGCTTATTCTGATATGTCTGATAATTATGATTTAATTGCATATCCTAATAGTCCTACAATACCAAAATGGGCAGCAAAGACCATTCATGCAGCCGGAGAACTAGCTGGAAATCCTAATGATCCTAGGAGGACTAGATCTCAGTTTGAGAGTGCTCTATGCATGAAATATCCTATGTTTGTAGAGAAATGCTATATGATGGTTGAATCAGACCCAAATACATATTAATATGCAGCACATGATCCAAGATGGAAAACAGCCATGAAAGAAGAGTTTAGCTCACTCCAGAAGAACAACACTTTGGAGCTGGTTGATCTTCCCCCAGGGAGGAAGCTAGTTCAGTGTAAGTGGGTTTACAAAACCAAATTTTCTGCTGATGGTTCACCTTTGAAATATAATGCCAGATTGGTATCCAAGGTATACTCACAAGTACATGGCATAGACTACAATGAGACCTTTGCACCAGTGGCAAAGATGGACTCCATCAGGCTAGCCTTAGCCATTGCAACTTCGAAGCAGTGGGAGGTACATCACATGGATTTGAAGTGTGCTTTACTAAATGGAGATCTCACTGAAGATATTTAAATTCATCAGCCTCCGATATTTTCTACTAATCCATCTCTTGTGTGCAGGCTAAGGAAGTCATTGTATGGGCTTAAGCAAGCCCCGAAGGCTTGGTATGCCAAGATTGATAGCTTTCTGCTATCACTAAATTTTGTTTGATGCAATTAAGATCCAAATGTCTATTTGAAGCTGATTCATCATTCATTAATGATCATTTTTTTGTATGTTGATGACCTTCTCATTACAGGAAGCTCAAAGGATGAAATTGCTTCCTTGAAGGATGCAATGAACCATGCATTCTCAATGACTGATTTGGGCTTATTGAGTCAATTCTTGGAGCTGAGATTGCTCAAACCAAAAAAGGAACCAAAGTACATCATTCCAAGTATGCCTTGGATTTGCTGAACAAATTCAACATGAAGGATTGTAAGCCAAGCAAGACTTCCTTCCTTTCAGGAGTTAAGCTTGAAGAAGTTGATTCTTCACCTATGGTAAACAATACACTGTATAGGCAATTGATTGGATGTTTGTTGTATCTTACACATACTTGACCTGATATTTCTTATGCAGTAAGTGTAGCTTCAAGATACATGGATCAGCCTCATGAGATCCATTGAGACTAGCCAAAAGGATCCTTAACTTTGTTCAGGGAACAAGGACTCATGGGATCTTCTACAAAGCTAAATCTGATCTTGATTTGATTAGGTTTAATGACAGTGATTGGGCAGGTGACAACACAGATTGAAATTCAACATCAAGATATATGTTCATGATTGCTGAAGGACCAATCAGCTGGTCAAGCAAGAAACAGAGTGCCATTGCACTCTCATCTACAAAAGCAGAGTACAGAGGAGTTGTAAATGCAGCAACTCAATGTTTATGGTTGCAGGGGTTACTTGGTGAGTGTGGATTTGAATCAGAATACTCAACTACTATCTATTGTGATAATCAAAGCACTATTTGAATCTGCAATGATCTAGTTTAGAGACAGAGAACCAAACACATTGAGATCCATATGCAATACATCAGACGGCTTGTGCATGATGGCACCATTCACCTACTCTTATGTTCATCTTTAGAACAAGTAACAGATATCTTCACCAAAGTTTTTTGTGAGAAGAAATTCAGCAATCTCAAATCACTACTGGGGATTGCTGATCATGCTATGAAGCACAAGTGATGACAATATTTTCAAATTTTCGTTTACTGCCCATGTTTAAGGGAGGATTTTTCCCACTGGGTTTTTGCCTCTTTCCTTGGTTAAATGGACATGCAGTATGTAAAGGGTGAATAAGCCTTGTTGCTAGGCCCTATAATTTTTTGATATTTTACTCATAATTCAGGCTTAAGGGGGGGTGTTAAAATAATCAACCCATAGTTAGCTACCTTAGACATTAAAAAATCCAATTTTTGTCTTATTTTCCTAGTTTCCATATTCCACTTTATGCAAGTTGTCCTCCACACATCCAAAGTGGTCAAACTTCCTAAATTTGAGTCATGGAGTGCTTGGGAAACCACTTGGAATCAAATCTGCTTTATTCCTATCCTTCCTAGCGCATGTCTGCTTTTTCTGCTTTATTGCCTGTTTTTTCTGAGTTTTAAGGCAATTGGGAAAGTTTGACTAGGTGAAGTTAACTTGTTTTTTGTCGTCATCATCCTCCAATATTTTATCCTATGAAAAGCATGTATGAGTTGTCCTTCCATCATCTATTATATTTCCTAATTGATTTTTCCAATTCGTGAGCTCCTAGACAAATTTGGAAACTGCTTTATGCACCTATGGGGATTTGCTTAGATTTAGTAAGCCTACTTTTGACCAAATTCGAATGGAATCCTTCTGCATTCAAATATATCATGTAATTATTCATTTTGGAAGCCTATAACTTCACAAGGTTGGATATTGTACACTTATTCAATACAGATTAGTGTTCTGGTCCATATTCAGTCTCCTTTGTGTGTAATTGGCAATTTTTGTGAGTGTAATTGTTCTAAAACCTGGGTTCAATTTCCACACTTTTCACTTCTCATATCCATATTCATTATCATTACTATTCTCTTTTTTTTTGGCAACCTAGTCCCAGTTATCAAAATAAGGCTTCAACCGGCTCCCATTGATGATTCCCCTGACTTTCATGCCATCTAATTTTTCCAATTTCACTGCTCCACCATCAGTGATTTCCTTAAACACATATCATGACCTAACCAATGTGTCTTTAGCTTGTCTGGGTGCTTAAAAAAATTGTTGTCATACATAAGAACAAGGCCTCCAACTGAAAATTTTTTGTTCTTAATGTGTCTATCGTGCCATACCTTCTTCCTTTGTTTTTCTACATTTTGGTGAAATCATGCAATGAATTATTCTTCTTCCAAATGGATTAATTGAAGTAATATTTCTTCAAATACATCAACATATGTCATTTCTATGAGCGTCGCCACTCTTAGACTTGGTACAATATATTCCATAGGCATGACAGCTTCTTTTCCATATACTAACTTGAACGGTGTCTGGCCTGTTAACTTCTTATATGTTGTGCGATATTCCCATTGTACTGCGGAAAATTTCTTGTCCCAATCATCCCTGCCTGTATTGTATACTTTGGTTAGCGCATTTTCTATAATATTGTTAAATGCTTTGACTGCCCCATTTTCTTATGGGTGATATGGAGTTGTTCTTCTATGTTGTATCTGAAATTCATCAGTTAGTTCTTTAATAAATTGATTAACAAAATGTGCACCTTGATCACTAATCAATATATTTGGGCACGTGAACCTTGTTACAACATTTTTGAATAAAAAATTCGTTGTTGTCACAGCAGTACAGTCCTTGATGAGCGCATCTCTTACCCAGCAATTTAGGTAATCCATCGTGGTGATAATATACCTATCTCCTATGTGCTTCCCTCCTAGACTAATAGGTCCCACAAAGTCAACATCCCATTTAGAAAATTCATGTAATGTGATTTTTGGTACTAGTGGAATTTCATCTCTTATGGATGGCTTTCCTGTTCTTTGGTAGACATCACAACTATGACAGTAATCTCGAGCGGTTGCATGCATGGTAGGCCACCATAACCTTTCCTGCAATACCTTGCGCACGACCGCATTTTCTCCATAGTTTCCTCCTGCGATACCATCATGTGCTTCACTTAAAATAATAGGTTGCTCATGTTCAAAAACACAACATCAAAATATCTCATGAGGGCCCGGTTTATACAAGTGGCCAGCAATCAATTGGAAATCTGCAACTTATGTTACTAACTGTTTCTTCTATGTTGTTGTGAACTCAACCAATGCAAAACTTGTAGTTAATAACTATATGATATATTCATATGATTATCAAAGGAGGTTAGAGCAAACAGCTGTGCATTAGAGAGATTATCTTCCATACTAGTAGGTTCTTCTCCACTCTCAATTCTTGATAGGTGATCTGGTCCCAAGTTTAATTGGACTAGTTTAACAATTATCTCAAATTCAAATTCTTGGAAGAGGATAAGCCACTGGAAGATCTTCCCCCCCAACACTGCCTTATTGACCAAATATTTTAGTGCAGAATGGTCAATGTACATTTTTAAATACCCCCCCAGCAAGTAATGTCTGAATTTTTGCAATTACTTCCCTCTCTTTTGTAGTGTAATTCTTCTCTGGAATTGATAGTTTTCTACTATCAAAATAAATGGGGTGATCAATCTCTCCTTCTCCTGGTTCCATTAGTACCACGATAAACTCAACAAAGGATGTGTCAACATGAACATGGAATTATTTTTTCCAGTTTGGAAACACAAGTATGGGTGCAGCAGCCATCTTGCTTTTCAGCTTATCCAGAGTCTCTTGGAATTCATTTGTCCACTGAAGCTTAGTGTCTTTTTTCAACAATTTCTTCATCGGGGCAGTCACTTGTGCATATACTTTGATGAACTTCTTGTAATATCATGTATGTCCTAGCGTTGCTATTAACTATTTAACTCTGGTAGGTGGTGGTAAGTCCAGGACGATGGTGATTTTATCTGGGTCAACCAAAATTCCATCGTAACGAACGAAGTGTCCTAACAGAGCTTCAAAAGGCACACAAAAATACACTTTCTCAAATTGAGAGAAATTTGGTACTGATGGCCTCGTTCCAACATCATTCTAAGACTTTCTATGTGATCTTTTACAAGACCAAATACTCTCCAGTCATCAAAATAGACTTCAAGAAATTTGTGTATAAAATATTTCAATGTATCAACTACAATTCTAAAAATATTGCAAGCGCATTCTTGAGTCCAAAGGGAATTACTATGTACTGGTAGCATCCCCACTCCGTTGCAAAGGTAGTCTTGTATCGATCTTCTTTTGCAATTCTTACATGATGGTATGATACAACCGTATCTAGTTTGAGTGTTAATAGTCAAATACAAATTTCATTTTGAATGATAAATAAGAATAATATATTAGATGATGATTATAAAATTACAATAAGCTCGCCTTTATAGGGATTTGAGCAAGCATAGTGAAGGGTTCCGCCCTTTAACTAGTAACCTAATAATCTATTAATTTATAAATAATAATATTAATTAAATATTCACAACATTTCCTTCCCCTTAGGAAATATTTGTCCTCAAAGATTGAGTATTTTCCTAATGTCATCCTTTATTCAGATTCGGTGTCGGTATTAGAATCGGACGAGATTTCTTGTGCAAAGACTTGCAAATCCTTTCCATTGATGATTATGCACTATATTTTCTGATTGTTCCTACATTTATGGCCTGGGTTCCAATCATCTAACAGTTACTTTGTTAATTAAATATTCACAACATGGTATCCCAAGAATCCATCTGTAAATGAATACCTTTCTTGTCCTCCAACATTATCCAAGACTTCATATGTAAATGGAGTCATAAATGGATCATGCAGACAAGCATCATTTAATTTCTTGATATCAACACAAATAATGACTTCTCCTGAACTTTTCTTGTCTTGTACTATGATCGGGCTAATCCATTCTAATTCCTCAACTGGTTCTATTACACATGCCTCTAGCATTCGATCAAGTTAAGCTTTCACTTTCTCTTTGTAGCATGGGTTTAATCTGTATGGCCTCTATTTTACTGATTTTGCATTGGGACCCAAGCGTATCTTCATTTCACCAAGGTCTCCAACTATTCCTTTCATTTCAGAAAAAATTGAAGGGAATAGATCCCAAAATTCATGTAATAAGTTAGTGATATTTCCCACAGTCTCTTCATCCCAGTAATCTCCAATATTAGCAAACTTTGGGTTTTCATCCAACCCAATATTTACTTTCTTAATTTTGAGTGGTTTTAGAAACTGGTTAGTGGTTATAGAATCTCCCTCTACTGTACGTCTACCTTCTTACTTAGGTATATTTATATCAAGTGGGTCATCATCATCCGGTTCTTCCATGATATTGTAACATTGCATCCATTTGTGTATAGTCATGTTGCATTGATAAAAATTCATGTTTGCGACCAGTATTTCTTCAAATATATTCTCCTTTATTACCTGCAACACAACATCTACTATTGGGTGTTCACTTACAAACTCAAATTTCTAGGTGAAGCTTATAGCTAATATTTCCCATTCAATTTTCCTTGTTGCAGCTCTTCTGATGTGTAGCAACTTCTTGGTACCATTTCCAAAGTGTGGATGAATCGATGAACCCACTCTTGTAGTGAATATTCTTTCCAAATACCTCAGCCATGATCAATATGTTTCCCAGTATCTTCAGTCCTGTTTGTAGGAATTATTCAACCAGTGCAGACACTGCTTGTTCCTCTAGCCTGCATGATACCAATATAAAACAAAAAACCACAGCAGTATAAAGTTTTCCCTAGATAGTTAATCTACTCGAATAAAAAAATGTTTTTAGCTAAAATCTGAATGTCTAGTATTCGTTTCATTGTTCTTCATGTGATCTATAGTACCTGCAAAGAAGCATCAGAAACAAGACAACAATATAAGAGTAACAATATATATCAACAATCCATATTAGTGATCAAGGAATCTAATAATAAATGACTGATATTCACAAAAATCAAATATAGGAAAGGGAAACACGTTTGTATTAATGAAATGGAAATAGAAATCTACAACCAAATCATTGATGTCAATAGATTTGTCTCCACAAGGTCTTTGAAATGCTCATACAAATCTTCACTCACAAAACTCACTCAACTTTTCCTGAATACCATACTTCAATACAACAACATATGGATGCTCTTCTTGGTCTACCCTCACATAGTCCATGAATCCTTCTTTTATAGGTCAAGGGAGGCTCATATGAGATGAGATATTTTTGACAGAGGATAGGGGATGATTCCTATGGGTGAGGAGGTTGAATTTCAGCTCTCCCTAACTGATAGGAACTTCCTCCATGAGATATTTCTCCTGGAAGCTTCTCAAAACTTCTTTTTTTTCCATTTTAAGTCTGTCGATGATTTTTGTAGAGAGGGTATATGCATCATCTCTTTTTGTGAATAGGGTATAGGCGTCGGCAGTGCCTAATTTCAATGAATAACATGCATTGGTGCTTTTCCATAGGAAGGAAAGTGAGCCAACCTACTTAAGAGTGTGAAAAAGTATCCAAAAGAATCCATGGACATGTTCTTTTAAGGGTGTTTAGGCATCAGTGTGCATTTCAGGTGCAAGAGAATTCCCCCCAAAGTATGAAGCTAGAAGGACATGATAGATAAAATACTTTGCTATACATCGATCTGGTATCATAAGCAAAGAGAGATGAGCTCACAATTGACCTAATACCAATAATTAACTTATATAACTCAATCATGGTTGTGGACCAATACACTGCAAATTCATCAATATGACCATGTCATGGCTACCAAGGATACACTGTAGATCCATGATCATTGATGTAGAAAGTAGAACATGGCTACGGAACATACAAAGTAGATCCATGTTATCTGAACTCAATACTGGATATAGCCACCAAACATACAATGTGGATCGATGTCATGACTTCAAATAATCCTTTGTTGCAACCTGAGGATATCCAGTTATCCAAATGAATGCCTAAGTACTCAAGGTCTTCATTCCAATCCCCAATCGATATGATTCTAGCCATGTGAATAGATGTCTTGATGTCGAACATGGTAGAAGCGACTTGATTACCAGTCATTGATGTATACTATTAACAAGTGTGAGGGAAATCACCATTGATGTCAATGATCCCCAAGGTATCTTATCACATTCTCCCAAGTGTGAATAAAAATTTTGGAGTCGAACACCTGATAAAATATTTCAATCAGAGGTCATTGATGAAAACCTATTGTCAAAAGCGAAGAAATTTGTCATTGAAGCATGCAGCCTTCAAGGTACTTGACTTAGTTTCTAATTCTCATTCCTGGATTATTTGTTGAGGTTGACAGGAATAGACTTGTCAAATAAGGGCCATGATGTTTCCCTCATCATCGACACGAAACATGGAACAAGATTTTATTTTGAAGTGATGAAACAATCATGAAACTGACTCATACACGAATGACTTTATAGGAAGGTAAAGTTACTAACGAGGTGGATTGCATAAGAGAAATCCTTTGAACAAATTGTGGCACAAAAAATGATTTACAAGAATTGACTTGATGATACAGAAACCAGTTGTAATGCAAGGATATGGTGATGCATTCTTTTAATTGACTCAAATGAGTCAGGTGACTCACAAAATTGGATCAACTCGGTGACAAGCTGAATACCCAACTGTTTGAAAATGAAAATGCAGATAGCTTTCATATTCAAAGGTGGATTGTGAGCTTCCATTAATACAAATGAAAATATATTTTACATTCCATTAATTTTCCCATCATGAAGGATGAGTGCCTCTTTTTCGTTTTTACGAGTTCAAAAAGGGTAACAAACACTCGTTGTAGCTCATCAGATGATGAGTCCATTCTCGTACATTTTACGAACCTGAGAAAAGATAGGGTTTTTCCTGAAAGAGGGTCTCTTAGGGTTTAATTTAATGAGTCCATTGAGAGTTAACTCGATATCGTTCATGTTTAGAGAGTCTGAATGAAGACAGAAGAAGACTTCAAAAGGTCCTTTTTCATATGATTTAGTCCCTAGGGCCCAAGAAAGCATAAAATAATTTCCAAGAGAACTCTTCTAGTTGAGGTCAACTAGAGTGTTCCTTTCTCATAAATATACCTAATCAATCCAAAAAAATAGACAACCTACCACCGACTAAGTGATCATTCAAATACTTTTACAAGCATGAATGCATCAAGTTCACTTGGCGATCTTTTCATGTTTTAAGGAGACTAAAAATATCCTAAAGGCGACTCCATAGAGGGTCCTCTTTTTCATAAACCAATTTTAATGATTCTAAAAAAGGAGACAAAAGTATACTCGATACCCTTTTACTAGATTTTAACAAGCATGTCAAAGGTGTGAATGACGCTCAGTACTTTTTCATCTTAGCCCAAAGTGTGAAAAAGACAAAAGAAACTCGCAACATAGCCATAATTCATGATAAATGTGACCTAGAATCTTCAAAAATCAAGTTAGGACCAATTCACTATAAAAACTATAGAAAATAAATGATAAAAACCCTAAAAATTAAAATATTTTGATTTATTATTTAAAATAAAAACAAAAAAATTCTATAAAAAGGGGTAAATAGTAAATATTTTACCATTGTGATTTTTTACCATAGTAGGAGTGAAATTGGTGAAAATGGGATGATTTTCAACTAAAGTTTTTGGGAGTTATGGACTGTTTCTCCTCAAACCGCTCACAGGTAAGAGCTAGCCTTCATTCCTTCGTTTTTCATGGTGCATTTTTTTGTTTTTAGGGTCATTTTTAAGTTTTTTGGGCGATTCCCAAAGGGGACAAAGTGTGTATAGGTTGGTGCCTTTTTCCCTTTCAGGAGGTGCACCGATGCACCTCTCAAAAGAGGAAAGGGCGTTGAAGGCACTCTGTCAACAAGAGAGAAAGGCATCGATGCTGTTTTCTTTTAGAGATGATGCGCCAGCCGCTGGGGCATCCCAAAAAAATGACAAAAATCCAATCTCATGTTTTTTTTTCTTCTTTCAGTTATCCAAGCTTGCTTCTAATAGATGTTTAATTTTTTTTTGCAGGAAAAACTAGTGGCAATATGGTTATATGGAAAGAGAGGTAACATGAATTGGATGAACTACAAGCAAGCAATGACCCAGTGACCTTGAGGGCCCTCTATGAGTGTGGGCCTCTCAAATTCTTCAGGATACTAGGAATGAGAGCATATGTGCATTTTCTGGAGCACATGATTTCTATGTCGGATATAAACTAGTAGCACTTTGTGGTTGGAACTCAAACTCTGAGAATAGATGCAGAGGATATCTATTTCTTGACTGGTCTATCTTGTATGGGAATACCAGTAGTATTGATAGTACCATGTGGAGGTGAACAATCCATAGATGACCTGATCGACAACCATTGCTCGGTGGGGACTCATTCAGTAGGTGGGAATATTCCTGTCAATCATATCATACATAGTTCATTGAGGACCGTGGCCTTCACCATTGAGAAGGTTGCAGGTGCTAGGTTCGATCACTTGACCACATGGGTGCACATGATGTATGTCATAGATTGCATGGACCCTACTATATTCAACTGGAGTGAGGGTCTCCTAGTCAGCTTGAAAGGATAGCTAACCAAATCCAGGAGAGGCGAGCTGAAGTAATTTAGATACGAAGTGATAGTGGTGTCCTTGTTTCTAGAGAGGGTACCATTGATGATACCTCAGGTTCCATTGAGCAGGTTGGATGTAGAGGATCCTCATATGAGTAGGTGGGTGGACACCATGGCACGCCATGGTGGTGGTGGAGGCCCCATATTTACCTTTGGGTCGGCCTTGTTCCATTGGTTGAGAAGCCAAATTTTGATGATAGAGAACTACGCTTACGTGGGGACCGACTTTAGAGATGATCCTGATCTTCCACTCCTGGATGGGTGTCACGTCTCCAACCCTCCGACTGGCGAAGAGGACACGACCAACACCAAACAAACGGGAAAACAGCCCCATGAACACGAACAGACATCAATGTTGAAATTAAAACAAGCTTAACAGAATGCATACTAAGATGCATAATTACTCAACATACAACGGAAGCTAACATATACATTCCAGCATCAACATGTTCATCATTCTTCATGAAACAATAGATATAATTGCAGAGATGAAATGGTCATGAGTACTTATCTTTTAATGAAGAACTCTCCCGCAACCAACTACATCGCTGCAACGTTCCACCCAACCATAGGCCAGTGTGCTCATCAATCTCTCAGCAACACTGCCACCCCCGAGCTGGGCATGATTCCTCAAGGAATAAGGGTCAGTGCAGGCTTACACATAGCCAAGGTTTGCCAATCAGCCAAACCCACACAGCAGGGTCCTACCAAGTCATCAAGGAGCTAGGACAGGCTAAATTCCAAGCTGGTGGCCTCAACACCAGTCTTCTCATGCATACATAGCCTCTAATCCCACTCTCAACAGTTCGAAGACCAACCACTGCATACCGCAGCAAAACAATCCCTTCACAGCTCTGTGAAGACAACCGGATGACAATCCCAACAAGCAGCGAAACACAGCTCAAGCCACAAGACAACTCAGATTTTTTCTTGGCCCTAGAGTGGCCAAAACAACTCAACAGCAACCCAAAACCAGGGTACATCAATAGCCACAAACTCACAATGAATGAGGCAACAATCCATAGTCTCACAACAGAGGAGAAGCCAAACTCCTAGCGTGGACAGAGGAAAACACAAATGCAGACCACAATAGACCACATACACGGCCACAATCGACAAGGAGACATACACATACCACCGCAACTGGTGTGGAACCCCTAGGCACATAGCCCTGAGCGTGAATGGCTTCTGCACCCGAAAATCCTAAGTGACAGCCACGATTTCACCCATTCCCTGTGTGAAGGGAAAACTTACACAGACCACATTCAGCCAAAAGGTGGAGAGAGGCCACAACCCACATAATAGAGGTACTCACAGTAGCCACCAATCAGGGAAAACAACAACCATGGAACAACGATGAAATCCTTGGGACATTCACAGCCCAGACACAGCCAGCATTAATATTGGAAAACAATGGTCCTTCCTCAATAATGAAGCCACAGCACATCTTCACAGTCGGCCTGGGACATTACATGGTCTAATATTGGAAACAGGGTCAGACTCTCTACGTGAATCGAAAGGAGAACGCATCCACAAACTAGCAATCGGTGAGGGAAGGGAGAACAGAGAAAAACTGTCCCCTGCGTGAGAGTGAACTAACCAGGGAAAGAGTGGAGTCATGGAGAGAATGGAAGGTCGCCCCTCTGCCCCAGGAACGTGAAGAGGAAGAATCCGCTGGTGGAGTGGGCATGTGGGCAAGGACTAACAGTCCTGCCATAGCCACCACTACTCAGCAATAACTACCTCAACCACTCAGCAAGACATTAAAAAGGTTGGATGATACAAGGGAAGATGGAAAATCAAACAAGGTGGTAACACATGGATTTCCCCCCCATAGACCAAGGTTTGACATCCCCCACACCCTTATCCTTTGGAATCATTCCCTTTTCATTCAACGTTGCTCCGTCGTAGCTGGTTGTGGTTTATTTTATTTGATGTGCGTATTTACATGATGCCAAACTATAATGTGCCGGATAGCACGATATACCATCGGCAACTATCCCCATTGTCGAAACATACACAACCAAATCGATGGTGGGTATTTTTTCCTTTATCTTCTCACCACGATTAATTACATTATATACATCATGCAAATGGGGTCAAAACCGGGGTGTGACATTCCCCTCTCCCTTGGAATAACATCGTCCTCGGTGTTCCAATACATAGGAATACATATACAATTGCACATCAAAATTTCAAAATTTTGCAGATGTGTCCCACGTTCAATTATTCACTATGAACATGCAAGACCAAGCCCCTTGGATTCCATGGACTTGTCCTGCTGGTTCTCAGCTTCCAGCTTATCCCGAAGTCTAGGAACTTTGCGGCTATTGCCCTCATCATGTTCCCTCATTAGGCAGTCCCGGCATAGATGATGTCCTCCGCATCCCCAGCATTTCACTGGCTGCTTCATCTTTACCTGCTCAATTTCCTTTGAGTCTTCATGCCTGGACTGTTTCTCAATGGGTCACTTGGACGAATGTCCCATCGCTGATCCACCTTCCTTTCCTTTTTCGATTTCTCCCAGAAGGCTTTTCACCTCCCTTTGCAAACCAATATAGTCTTGCAAAATCTGGTGGTTCATTTCATTCTGCCTTTTCTGTATCTTGAGCATCTCCCCAAGATTTTCTTGGGTCTTGGAAATCATTTGAAGGAGACTTCCAACCAAGTCCAACAACTTTGGATCTACTGCCATGATCAATGTGCACCACTGGGTTTCACTTTTCTCACCTGTGAAATGCACCATTAAAATTCTGTCAGACCACGCATAATATAGACATTAAAATCATTCAGTTAATTACCCAATTGGCATGACAGTCCAAGTCTCATCAAGGAGGCTTTCATATTTTTCATGCCTTCACAATAGGCACACAAGCTCATTCATGTCCATTCTTGGGCAGGGAATTAACTATTCCAGCATTCATAATTTACTTTCAGCAAATACACACATTCCATTTTCATTCATACATGCATTCAGCAATCTTTTGTTTTTCACAATGCATAAATATATATATATATATATATATAAGGGAAAGAGAGAGCGGCAAGAGTTTTTTCCCTATTTGTTTTGTTCCATCCTAGAACCCACACCACTGCTGTGGCTTTTCATGCTCTCAGCCTCTTTCACTTCACCGTGAATGCTGGACCAATATGTCTTGGTCATGACACTTAGTGTCTTTGGTCTATTCCAGACCTCTAAACCATGGAGTCTCTCCACATGGTTTGTCTCGACTGCTAGGACCTCCACAATCTTACTAGCACCTTTTTCATTACCGTCCATTCTGAGCTCTCCAGGACAGTCACATGTCCACATGCACCCCTAGGATGCTCTCATAGTCCTCGCTCCCAGTGATACCTGTATTGTGCATTTCCTCGTTGGTCCACAGGATCCTGCTTCGCTTTGCAAGCCTTGGGATCGCCCATGGACTTGGATGTTAGGTCAGCACATAGGCTACTCCACAACATCAAATAATTAATGTCCAGCCAGTACATCCACATGTTGACTGGGCTTGGAACTTTACCACAACCATTTCTAGGTCTAGGATCTACTATGGATCCCCAGGCATATAACAGCCCAACATACACTTATATCAACATACACTTATATCAACAATAACCCTTACTCCACAACCCCTCACAACAACCATTTACCTTTTACCTTTTACATTTTACCTTTAGGGTGCAACACCCAACTGCATCTATTTAGCCTGTTAACACAAGCAATATAAGCAAACTCATCAGTATTATTTCTCTAAAACTATAACCATATTTCATATCATTCACTATCAAGTATTGAGACACCAGGAGTGCGTCCACTCCCTCGGGTGTAATCAATATTGAAAACCCTTTCATGATCCGACATCGGAAAAGTGTGCACTCTTTTCCGGTGTGTGCCATGTAGGCCCTCTTCATACTCAAGCAATCGGTCATCATGGAAATAAAATCAAAACATGTTCTGCATATGGAATTTTAACAATTTGACATGCATATTCTTAGCAAGGGTCACAGAACACTTATCCATGTGTCGACGCAGTATTCCTTCGTTAAGGAGGAATGGGGGCTCCCTTCTCCGAGTTGACAGTCCCTCGGCTAGCCATCCCAACTCCTTTTTATAGTTCATATCCACACATGTCTTACCGACATAGTCTATACCATCTCACTCATGTTGCTTACCAAACATGCAGTGCAGATCAGACATTTCCAGAATGTCCAATGGAGTTTCACCCGAAACCCATTTCCAAGATAAGGAAAAACCTCCCCATGAAGTTTGGCTCTTGCAGGCCATCACACATGATCTTCCTGCAGTGTGTACCCTTGGCACATTCATCAATTAGCCAAACAGTCAATCATTATCTGATAATACAATCCAAATTGATTGTTTCATAACCAAGCAATGACATTAGTAATCAAATTCAATAGTAATTTGCAATTCTGTCCACTACAGAAATTAGTTTGCTTAGCAATGAGGTGATCCTCATTTGTGGGTCTCTTGTAAGAAGCACTACTATGCCCATTATAATTTTATGCTTACTAGCATAACATGAATACCCACTTACAATGCATCCTCCTGACACAATCTTATGCAAGCCAACAGTGATTAGTAGTCGTCAGCAATTTCTTAAATCCGAAATTCACAATTCAAATTTAGCAACCCATTATGCATACCAACTATTTTCACATCCATGAGACTCTTCTCATAAGGTTTGGCTCTTTCACATGGTAGATTCTGGCATTTGTCATGGTCTTACTCTCATTGCCATGCTCTAAATAATCTACCTAAAACCTAAGCTTCAATCAACCAAGCACTTGGTAAGTTTGGATGCATATAACCTTCTCATTGCTACAAGCATCATTGAAGCATTTTCAGAATTTATAAAATTCAAATAATTCCAGCTGTTAGTCACATCAATATTACCAAAACTCATTTACTTCATGCAATCATTATCATACTAACATTTGCAAGGTATAGTCACATCATTCATGCAATTAAATGAAATGTTTAGATACTCCTTACTTCACAAGCGTATCATTTGTACCACCTTGCTCTTCCATAGAGCATTTCTAGCAGCCAATTGATCATGACTATCCTCTTTATGCACTTACTATCTTGCATTCATAAAAGCTTTTGAAATGGTTCCTGAATTGTCATCAATTCATCATTTCAGCCATTAGTTATTCATAACATCACATGCACTCATCTCAATGAATTCATGCAATACATCACAACATTTGCACCTATAATTATGCGATCAGTCACTCACACCCTTCGTAGGCATCCATTCAATGCATAACTACAAGATTCATAAAATATTTTTAATGCATATCCACTCAATGCTACCTTGCATTGATTCAGGATTACTATGCATTCAACATACCGTGCATGACCTAACCATGACTACTTCATATTGGATGCATTACTACAATCAAGATCATCAGTACTTACTTCCCTTGGGCTACTAAGCTCAACCAATATATACAGGCATGACACCTTTCTATATTCAAATATCCACATGTTATGAGGTCTCTTACCTTTACCACTCCTTGGAGTTTGTCATAATCAAACTCTTACCTTCATGGGTCCTACTTACACCCTTGGTATTACCAGTTTAGTTGGTATCTCGCAGAGGATTGCAGACTTTGCTCACCAACTTTTGATTATGGACTGGTTGCCTTATCCCTTTCTTCATAGGGTTGTCGGTCACATTCATCGGCATCAGCAACATACTCAACCATGTCCAAGTTGTCGTTGGTTTTTCCACTAATGCCAACACCAATGCAATAGTTATCATTAGTGGATCATTATAAATATATAATTTTCAATATTCTTACCAACATGTAATATCCTATGCATGCAATACATATCCTCATACATTTCAAGTATAAAACTTAGGAACGTAGTTATAATCAGAAAGATAGGGTTTTAAGGAAACTTCCATTTTCAAGTCCCACATCCTAGCATGGAACTCTTCTTCCACACAATAGCTGGTTAGTCTTCATAGTCCTTGCTACCTCTGGGCATGCAACTTTCCAGATTTGTCCATTTGATAGCAATGGCCGTCATTAGCATTTTGCTGCTCCATGCTCAGATTCTGGTGACTTTACCTTGTTCCCTACTGGATAAGCTTTCCAACGCCTATCCACATGATTCATTCCGAACTCCAGTGTGAAAACCACACCACTTCTAAAAATGAATATTTTCACCAAATCTCAGCATTTTACACACAACTGCATTTTGGACTGGGTGCCAACTTGAGCCATCTGTAAACCCCACTGAAAAAAAACTGCTGAAAAATCCTGTTGAAAAACAGTCGAAATCTGCTGGAAAATTCCACTTGAAAATCTCAAAATTTTCTCTGCAGAATCTGCTCTCATCTCGACTATCAACCCAACCAGAATCGGCTCTCATTTCGGCTATCGTCCTGACATTTCGGCAGTCAGAACAGATAGCTTCTCCGTTGTTCATCGGCGATCCAAACCATAATCATTTTCGCTGTGTCAGTGACCGAAACCACTATCCATCAGATGGATAGCTCCTTAGGTATCTGCAATGTAGGGCGGTAAACTGTCTATGGATTCTGTGGCTAAACAGCTCATCGGTGGTTGAAACAACTAATTTCTCCCGACCTATCGATGTACCAAACAACTAGCTTCTCCCGACCTATCGGTGGTCCATTCATCTATGCTTCTGATCTTTGTCGGCGATCGAATCCTCTACCTATAGGACGGCTAGTTCTCTAAGATTCTGACACTTCAGTAGTCTGATATTCATTTTTCATTCGACGCTCATCGGCGGTCCAATCAACTAAATTTTTCCGACGTTTCGGGCCGATCCTCCTCTGGCTTCTGACGTATCGGCAAACTGATCCTCCATTTTTCTCCGATGTGTCGGTGGTCCAATATTCTAAAGTTTTCCGACGTATCGACGGTCCAATCCTCTAAAGTTTTCCGACATTTTCTGTACTTAGAAAAAAAATTGAACTTTATTCATGGCGTCAGTGGTTGGAGGCCTTACCCATCGGACACGTATTTGCTTATCCATCTGCAACGGCGGACGCTCGAACAACTTTCTGCTTTCGATGATTTTAACACTTGAGCCAAATTTCAAAACTACACTACTGCATCGGCATTTTAGTCCCTTCGACAGCCGCAACAGCGGACAGACAACCGCTAAATTCTTTCGCGGTGTCGACGACCCCAGCACCTATTTTCTGCTGACAGATGTTGACACTTAGAAAAAAAAATTCGTAATTTTCCCTCCAACTGTTCTCCATCGGGCATGCTTCCTGCTAGTTCTTCTGCTACACAGGAAGTCCGTTCCACTAACTCTTCCGCTACATCGGACGTCTTTCCCACTAACTCTTCTGATGATCTGACAATTCAAACACACGATTTTCTTTCCAACTGTGCCCCGTCGGGCATGCTTCCGCCTAGCTCTTCCACTACATCGGAAGTTCATTCCACTAAGTGTTCCAATGAACTGACTATTCAAACACTTAGGCAAATTCGTGGAAGTTTTATGTCATCCATTTCTGATCTCTGTTGGGCATAGAAGGTAATTCTACCCTCTATCACTGCATCTTGGTGGTCCATTCAGGCCCATGCTACAACATGAGCCCTGATACCACGCTGTCACGTCCCCAACCCTCCGAATGGCGAAGAGGACACAACCAACACCAAACAAACGGGCAAACAGCCCCATGAACACAAACAGACATCAATGCTGAAATTAAAACAAGCTTAACAAAATGCATACTAAGATGCATAATCCATCATACAAGGATGCATAGTTACTCAACATACAGCGGAAGCTAACATATACATTCCAGCATCAACATGTTCATCATTCTTCATGAAACAATAGATATAATTGGAGAGATGAAATGGTCATGAGTACTTATCTTTAATGAAGAACTCTTCCGCAACCAGCTACGTCGTTGCAACGTTCCACCCAACCATAGGCTAGTGTTCTCATCAATCTCTCAGCAACACTGCCACCCCCGAGCTGGGCATGATTCCTCAAGGAAAAAGGGTCAATGCAGGCTTACACATAGCCAAGGTTTGCCAATCAGCCAAACCCACACAACAAGGTCCTACCAAGTCATCAAGGAGCTAGGACAAGATAAATGCCAAGCTGGTGTCCTCAACACCAGTCTTCTCATGCATACACAGCCTCTAATCCCACTCTAACCAGTCCGAAGACCAACCACTGCATACCGCAGCAAAACGATCCCTTCATAGCTCTTTGAAGACAACCGAATGACAATCCCAACAAGGGGCGAAACACAGCTCAAGCCACAAGACAACTCAGAGTTGTTCTTGGCCTTAGTGTGGCCAAAACAACTCAACAACAACCCAAAACTAGGGTACATCAACAACCACAACCTCACAATGAATGAGGCAACAATCCACAGTCTCACAACAGAGGAGAAGCAAAACTCCTAGCATGGATAGAGGAAAACACAAACGCATACCACAATAAACCACATACAAGGCCACAATCGACAAGGAGACATACACATACCACCGAAACTGTTGTGGAACCCCCAGGCACATAGCCCTGAGCGTGAATGGCTTCTGCACCCGAAAATCCTGAGTGACAGCCACAATTTCACCCGTTCCCTGCGTGAAGGGAAAACTTACACAGACTACATTCAGCCAAAAGGTGGAGAGAGGCCACAACCCACACAATAGAGGTACTCACAGCAACCACCGATCAGGGAAAACAACAACCATGGATCAACGATGAAATCCTTGGGACATTCACAGCCCAGACACAGCCAGCAATATTGGAAAACAATGGTCCTTCCTCAATAATGAAGCCACAACACATCTTCACAGTCGGCCAGGGACATTACACAGTTTGATATTGGAAACAGGGTTAGACTCTCTGTGTGAATCAGAAGGAGAATGCATCCACAGACTAGCAATCGGTGTGGGAAGGGAGAACAAAGCAAAACTGTCCCCTGCGTGAGAGTGAACCGACCAGGGAAAGAGTGGAGTCATGGAGAGAATGGAAGGTCACCCCTCTGCCCCAGCGACGTGAAGAGGAAGAATCCGCTGGTGGATTGAGCACATGGGCAAGGACTGACAGTCCTGCCACAGCCACCACTACTCAGCAATAACTGCCTCAACCACTCAGCAAGACATTAAATAGGTTGGATGAGACAAGGGAATATGGCAAATCAAACAAGGTGGTAACACATGGATTTCCCCCCATAGACCAAGGTTTGACATCCCCCACCCCCTTATCCTTTGGAATCATGCCATTTTCATTCAACGTTGTGCCGTCGTAGTTGGTTGTGGTTTATTTTATTTGATGTGTGTATTTACATGATGCCAAACTATAATGTGCCGAATAGCACGATATACCATCGGCAACTATCCCCATTGCCGAAACATACACAACCAAATCGATGGTGGGGATTTTTTCCTTTATCTCCTCACCACGATTAATTACATTATATACATCATGCAAACGGGGTCAAAACCGGGGTGTGACAATGGGTATGTGTGGGATGAAGAAGGTAAGAAAGACACCATTATCCATGTTTTTTCTTTATTTTTAATTTTATATTTTATTTTTACAATGTAATGCTGAGATGTGAAAAAATGTCTTGTGCAGATATAGGACCCTCCCATCCAGTTGGAGCCTTGCCTATAGAGAGGTGAGGAATAGTAAAATATTTTGTGATTCGTTGCACTCAAGTAGATGAGGAGCTCAAGGATATTAAGGAGAACCTACAGCGTTTGACTATGGAGATTCTAGATATCTCCATCGATGATTTACTCAAGTGGTACCAGCGCCAGACTGCAGGGGTTTTGGGGTCATTTCAAGAAGCTACTCTATAGAGTGGCTCATTCCATGATGCGTTACCATGAGTATGAGCATGAGGATAATCCCATAGTGGCTCCTTCATTTATGTATATGTATTTTGAAACTATGATAGTGCCAAACTTCGAGTGATCTGAAAGCTTGTTGCTTCAGTCCTTTTTGTATCTTAGCTTTACCTTTTATATATATATGAAAAACTTTTATTTATATATGTGTGTGCAAATGTGATGCATGAATGAATTCCTACTAAGAATCCAATGCATGATTTTTATGTTAAAATAAACTTAACTATGAGAACGATACCAATCTAAGAAAAAAATTTCTAAGGAATCTACCACAGCGTTTAAATGTCTCGGAATGTGTTGATAAGAAACCTACTCAAAATACCTTTCTAAAATCCTAACTCTTCTGAAAGTACGAAGGAGTAGGGGGTTTCGGTTGGTGTAGACTCGGTTTAACTAATGTACTACCAACTTCGAGTCTAAGTAAACCCTAATTTCTCTTACATCATTAGCCAAGGCTTCCGTCAACAATCCAATCACCGCATGATATTCTACAAGATTTTTGGTGGAGGGACCTAAACAAGTTCCCCTTGAACTCACCATATCACTCATTGGAGAGTACGGCACCTAAGCTAACGATGCAATATTCAAGGTGTAACGATTAGCACCATCCGTGAATCCCGTATAGGTGGGAATCTGTCATTTTAAACATAGGACTATATAAGTAGGGTTGTGAAAGACACATCTTGCATTCACACTAAAACCACACTTTTCAAAAACACACAGCATTATAGAAACAATATTTACAATGAACTTATGATAGATGACCTAGGCATAGTATTTTTTGATGTAGAACCTATTGTGGGGCTCTCCCAAGGGTATCCCATCATAATCTATTAACTCATGTGCACCTTTCTCTAAGACACAAATGAAAATATAAGGCCCATGCCACATAGACTCTAGTTTTCCATCCCCCAACGTATCATTTTTCTAGTCATAGGTCAAGACCAGGTCTCCTTCATTGAAAGAGTGGGGTTGAATGGATCTATCGTATTGATCTTTCATTCGTCGTTTGTGTGCCTCATTAGCTAATGTAGCATCGCGATGAGCCTCATAAATCTTGTTTAAGTACAAGAAACATTCTTCCTCTAAGGTGGTATTGGGTAATAGTTCTACATCGAGTTTCAAATAAGGAATCTCACACTCTATTGGAAGAGTGGCCTCTAGTCCAAATACCAATTGAAATGGTGTAAAGCCAATGGATGTTTTGACGATAGTCCTGTAGGGCCATGGCATGGAAAAAAGTTGCAAATTCCAATTAGACTTAGCTTGTCCTACCATCTGCTAAAGTATAGTTTTTAAGACTTTATTGATTGCTTCAACCTAGCCATTGGCATGTGGATAGTGAGGTGTAGAGTTGTCATGACGAAACCCTAATTTTGCACTTAATTATGCTATCATATTGTTCTAAAAGTGTGACCCATGATCAGTCACAATGGCCCTATGGATCCCAAATATGGAAATAATATTGTTAAATAGAAAATGAGTAGTTGTCTTTCCATATTTGGAATACATAGGCATAGACTCAACCCATTTAGTGAAGTAATCTATGGCCACTATGATGTATCCATGCCCCTTGACTGAGGTAGGTCTACAATGCACGAAATCTTTGCCCAATTTTTCAAAAGGGCCAACTGATATGGAAGGATGTAAAGGAGTAGGATGGGTGTGCTTTTTTTATGTGAACAATTGACAAGGCAGGCATTTTTTGACAGTTTCAATGCAATCTTTAAAGATCAAAGGAAAAAAATACCCAACGCGTAATATCTTTTGGGCATTAGCCAACCTAGAGAGATGACCGCCACAGGCTCCATAATGGAAATCATTTAAAACAATCTCAACTTCTTCATGAGTGAGACAACGTCGTAATATGGTGTCAATGCCACAGTGGTATAAGGTGTCATTGACAATGAGATAGTACTTGGCTTTGTTGTGAATGCGATGGAGTTCATCTTGAGTTACATTGGTTTGATATCATTGTGTATGGAGATAGAGAATGAGATATACATACTAGGGGTCAGACATACTAATGAGGAACAAGGATTCATCAGGTAATGAATTGATGGTCTATGTTCCCTCAGTAATATGGGGAAGGTCACACATAAGCTCGGCGAAGACGAGGGACTTCTTAGAACTAGATTTAGAAAATTCCAACTCAAACTCCTAGAGAATGACAATCCTGTATGATTATTTTCCCCCAAGTACTTGACGATTCAAGATATAATACATGGGGTTATAATTTGCATAGACTGTGGTTGTACGAAGCAAAATCTTGTGGCGAAACTTTTGGACTGCAATGACTGTGTCAAAAGCAATTCTCTCCACATGTGAATATCGGGTTTTGAAGTCTAGAAGACTCTTACTCAGATAATATATCACATGTTCCTGATCATGTTCATTCGTTTGAACTAAAACCATACCAATGGTTGAAATGGATACAGCCACATACAAGGAATAATCCTTTGTATAATTTGGTGGTTGCAACATAGGTGCATGCGTAATAGTGTGTTTGAGGTTATTAAATGTGTGTTGCATTAATTCATCCCAAAAAAGGGGTATCCTTTTTTTCAATAATTGCATGAAACCATGTGTTTTTTCAGCATAATTGCAGATGAAACGACATAAAAATTTTACCTTCCCTTGCAAAATTTGGAGTTCGGTAACATTGGTTGGGGTGGGTAAAGCCAGGATAGCTTCAATATTCATAGGTTCTATGTGTATACCATCCTTGGATAAAATAAAACCAAGCAGTTGGCCAGTATCAACACAGAAAACACACTTATGTGGGTTTAATTGAATGTTAACGTGGTGACACCTGAGAAAAATGGCTCTCATATGATCAACATGGTGATCTCGCTGCTTCGAATGAGCAGGAAGGTCATCAAGATAAGGTTCCACAATGTGTTTAATGTCATGGAAATCATATGACATGGTGCATTGAAATGTAGCACCATAATTTTTCAAACCAAAAGGGATTTTTCTATAGGAAAAGGTTCCCCATGGGCAGATAAAATCCATCTTGTGTTGATCTAATGGGAGTATCTCAATCTGATTATAGCCAAAGAATCCATCCATAAACAAAAAGATGACGTTGTCGGCACAGTTGTCAATAATTTGATCGATATACCAGGTGGGTAAGTTGTCCTTAGGACAAGCCCGATTCAAATCCAAAAAATCAATGAAAACCCTAATAGTACCCTACTTTTTATTGATAAATACTATGTTGGACACCCATTCAGTCAAAGGCACGGGGTAAATGAAACTAGCCTTAAGAATTTTTTCTATTTATTCCTTAATGGCTGATGCTTTCTTTAGATGTACCTGGTGCAACTTCTGTTGAACTGGCTTGGCACCAGTGTAAGTCTTAATATCATGAACTACGATGGAGGGGTCTATTCCTGGCATTTCTTCATAGGTTCAAGCAAAAATATCTCTGAATTCCTTGAATAAGGCCGTATAAGATTGTATCTCTAAAGGGGAAGAGCTCTGGCCTATCTGGATGTTCACCGGGATCCCAGGTTTCACTGATATATCAACTGGAATGGTTTTGGTAATGTTACTTAAATTACCCTAAGATTCGACATCCTGGGTGAGGATCGAAGACTAAGGATGAGTTACTATATGTCATGGTCCCATTTTGACAACACCATGAAGTAGATCGAACCCCATGGATCCTAGTGACAGATTGAATTAAATAATTAATGAGGGGTTAAGATGAGGCAATTAATTAATTAGTTAAGATTGAATTTAAATTTATCCATACTTTCTACCCACTTGGAATAAATAATTATGGAGCATTTAATATTATTGGTGCAATTAATATTTTTATTTGTTATGCTAAAAAAATGGAGAAATTGGCCCACCAATTCGAATTAGTGGATAAGGTTGGAGGAATTACTTGGAGTAGAAGTCAAGTAAGAAATAGAGTCCAAAAATGATGCCAAAAATGAGAAAAGAGGAATATTTCATGAAAAGTAGCATAATGCTGGAAAGCAAGATAAAATAGGAAATGTAGGAAAGTATGAAAAGCAGGAAAGTTCAGAAAAGAAGGAAAGTCAGAAAAAGAGGAAAAAGAAGGAAAGCCAAAGCAAAGCAAAGCAAGGAAAGTATGTCCATTCATGGGTGACCTATTCTCATAGGTCACCAATCCAAGTAACTTTCTCAACAGGTCAACATTAATTCTATAAAACAAGTATTCCAACTCCCTTTCACATCGTTTACTAGTTTGAGAAATTTTATGAATGCATTTCTACATTTGAGAATTGGGACATGTGCCCCTAGTCAAGCATGGGATATGTGCCTCAAATTTCTATGAGAGGATAATTTAATTCAACCATTGTAATTGATTTTATTTTCAGGTCTTGTAGCTGATAAATTTGAATTTGAAGATCAGAAAAATCATCATCCATTCCAGAGATCGAATCTCCAAGCTTCATGTGGATTTCTAGAGCTAGTTTTTGGTGTAGAAGAAGATAGATTTTTCCATGATCCTTTGAGATTTATTTCAGCATATTTATGATTTAATAACAGATTACTGAATTGGATGAGTTTGAATATAAATTTCAGAATAATCCTCACCAAGTTCAGAGATCAAATCCTCCCTCCTTCTTCTATTATACAGCTAGTTTCCTATATGCAAGAGGAGATATTCTTCCATTATCCTATGAGAGGAATATTGTCATATTTCTGATGTAATAATAAATTATGTAATTTTTTGATATCATTCACTTCAATACAAATTCCAGAATTCTGATTTCTTCTCCAATTTATGCACCCCTTCTAGATTTAGCTCGAGTTTGACTATATTTCAATGAATGACTCATAATTCAATGTGTAAAAGTCCAAATGAAGTCATTAAAGTTTGTATAGTTACATAATATATCACATTACATTATCCAACCTCTATTTCATAAATTATATTGCATTTGAGTATCGTTTGGGAGTCCAAAAGTCGAGCTAGTTGAGCAGTCCTGAATTGTCATTTTAATAGTTATGCTATAATACTTTCTCAGATATCTTTGTAAATTTATGGAATTATATATTAATGTTTTATTAAAAATTATATTTAACCTCTATAATCTCATAAACACCCATATCCATTCTCCATTTAATTACCCAGTCCCGGTAACTAGTTTGCATAGTTCCTCCCTTAATATTCCTTGTGAATGTCCATACTTGTTTAAAAAATGAATATACCTTTATATATATGTATGATAACTTTATTACCAATCCAAATCATTTCTTAAAATCCTTTGGTTGTGGATATGAGAAGAGTGCTTCCTAGTTTCACGGTTAGGTGACCCAGCAGCATGGAAGTAGGTTTTTGTGGAGCGGACTCTGAAACCTCAATGGTCCCTGATCTAAATGTGTTCGGGAAGAAAATATATTAGTACTATTATTTCTTTTATTGTTTCCCTCTTCCTGCTTCCATGTGACCAAAAGTATAAGTCTTTTTTCCCTTATCTGATTAGCTTCCAAAAGTCGACTAGTTGTTTGCAAGTTTTATTTTAAAACATTAAGCTAACTTGCAGAAAGTTAATATTCTGACCTGAATATTAGATCAGGGAGATTAAAATGGTATTAGATCTATTTCCTTGGATCATCCTATGGAAATAGATCTCTTAGTGAATAAATTTGCAGCCATGTCATATTATGAGGATCACTATGATGAGCAGTATGAAGAATACTACAGAAGATATGAAGAAGAATAAATCCTCTATGTTGATGGAGGCCTACCAAAATATGAATATGATGAATAATATTGGACATCAGATGGGGAAGAGATAAAATATGATTCTCCAATGGTTAATGTTACGGAGAGAAATTCCTATGGCTTGGGGTACCACAACAGACAGCTTGACTCCAGAAATCAATCTTTTCCAATATGTAATAGAAATTAAATGTCTAACACTAAAGGATTATACCTCATACCTTATTCTGGACGGTTGAAGTAGATCCCCGTTCAGCTTTCCAACTTCAGCTTGAATTGATATATTACTTCCCCAACAACAAGTAAACAATACAAGCATTCTATATATCATGGTGTTAGATCTATTCTATCATATATAATCAATAATGTATAAGCATTTGACATAATCCCATGGATAAAATATTCATTCAAACACACATTATTGGACAGGAAAAGATATTTCTATTAATATAAATAAGAGATTACAAGACACAACCTCTGTCGACACGTCTGCGAACTGGAGAAACTGAATTCCCCACTTGGTCCTCCACCACTTCAATCCTCCATCTCTAGATAGCAAGCTTACAAGCAAAAGGCAAGCTTGGGAAGAACACAAAAGTGCTCCAAGGGACAAAGGGATGTAGACTCAAGCATAAGTTTCGACAACAATGGACTATAGTTTCTTTGCTCTCAATTCTCTCATATCCTTCAATGTACCAAGGAGTTCCTTATATAGCTTTTCAAAGGGGTAATGAAAGGTCAAATCCGAGCGATCTCAAGGCATAGGGAAGGCCAGGAGTCAAGTGAGTCAGATCCATGTCAAGGAAAACTCCAAAAGGATTTGTATTTTGTACACATCCCGATGTACACGGTTTTAGTCGTCAAACCCGCGTATATACGTGATTATAGGTTTAAAAGTCATGTGTATCATTTTTCACATGTTTTTAGGGATGGTCAAGGAAACATCAAAGGACAAAAAATGGTCCAAGGGGTCTAAGGAGTCTACAATGGGACAGGGAAAGTCCATACAAAGTGTGATTCACCTGGAGTGGTAAAATCATCTATAACAGATGCCCCCTAATGTGTGAGGTTAGAGGGGTCATACGATGGCCGAAATACATTATAAGTCCATCCCAAAAGTGGAGTGATGAAGGATCCCAAATGGAAGACCAGCCACCCAATCAGCATAGTACAATAATACAACTCTGCACATAACTGCAAATACATATAGCAGTCCCAGATACATAAAAGTATAATGGCCATGAATAGGCATGATACAAGATATCACATAAGTGGTCATCACCACATACAATTTACATAGATCAGAATCTCCATGATGAAGATATACAAATGACCATGATATCCATAATGGTTGAAGATAGATAACAGATCAAGATCTCCATAGTGGCTGGAAATATCTAACATATACTGGAATCAAGTCACGAAAGCTGAAATCTCATGAACACTGGCACGATCAAGGAGGTAGCATATAAGAGATGCCACCAATCTGGAAAGTCTTCTACACAAACTGCTATGAGTACATGTCCTACTATGCAAATAGAGGTGTCGAGGTCAAACATAGTAGTCCATTGTTCGATTACCGATCATTAATGTATATCATTAACAGACGCGATATCACCCACCGATAATGAAAATGGGAATCAAGGTACTAGAGTGCAAACTAACAAGTGTGAATAAATTTGTTGAGGTCGAACACTTGAGAGGATCCATCGATCAGGGGACATTGATGTATTCCCAAAAGACTATCGATGGTGAGAGAACCTGCCACTGATGACTGCAAGTCTCAAGGCACTCAAAATGACTCTAGATTCCAATCCCAGAATAAATGATCTAAAGTCGATGGGATGAAATCCGCTGGAAGGAGGGCATTAAGGAATCCCCCGTCATCCAACATGAGGTACTCAGCAAAGTTGTATAATGTGGAAGGACTCGATCACAAGGTGCATGAACTAGTAACTGTATCGGGAATGGCCGACATGCAAGTCAATAGAACTGAGGAATGGCCAACTCAGGCTTCAACTTCCTTTGAACAAGAGCATAATGGTGTGTGGTGACTGAATAAAGGTAGCATATACTCAATATACAAATTGGGACATCCATACGAAACAGGAGGCATCAACAGAGGCTCCATAGGGACTGGAAGCTTAACCAGTCGGTGGAGATAAACTCAGATAAATGAGTACAGCTCCTAAAGTCAAACTATAACCCAACCAATGGATGTGATATACAGTGCTCTGTTCGAAGGTGACACGACTCGACAGCTACCAAAGATAACATCTTTCCTTGTCCAGCTTTTTAGTTTTTTTATTTTTTTGGACTTTTTCAGTTATTTAAAAATCTTTAAAAAGAATAAAATGGATTTATAGTTACAGACTAGAAGGAGACAAGTGTCATAGGGGAAAACAAACTAGTTCCAAGCAGTGGAACATACCTGTGCTCAATGCATGGATACATGTGTAGGATATCAACACTCAAGGGAAAATCCCCTCCCGGTAAAAAGGGAATCAAGCTGCAAAGGATATATAAAATGGCTCTGCATGGCTATACATGAGACAAGCTCAAGATATATGGCTGAAATATGATGTCAGGTAAGTTGGCATAAAGCTCACTAAGGTAGGAAAAGCTCATGATAATGCAATTACAACTTGGCATAAGGGAGTCCCAGGGAAATGGCCAACATAAAGTTCAAGAGGAGTATGAAGCTCTTGCTCAAGGACATGGCGGGACTAAAAGGGACTCCTAGACCTAAGAGAGGACTCACAGCATGGATACCAAATGCAAAGGGGAGCTAACTAGGAAACCCATGTATAGGAAAGCTCTACCATTCACATAATATCACTTCTAACAACATCATGAAGGTTCCGTGATACAATGGAATGGGTTTGCACCTAAGGTTCAGATGGAATGGTCATAAGGCAATGCATAAGTGCAAGTGGATGTGACATCCTAACCTATATGCCAATTCAGACATAATACCTGTGATAGGCACGAAAAGGTTGAAACCTCGGAGAGAGTGTAAAAAAATGGACCCTACATGACAACCATATTAGTCCAAAACAACCAAAAATAGTCAATAAAGAATCCAAACTATAGGAAATAGGGAGGAATGATCATGACAACCACACCCAAAGAAAACAATACGGTGAATGATGGGACATAAAAAGGAAAGTAAGGTGTAGACCCAGTGTTCACGCATCCACCACCACCCCCATGAGGGTGACCACTGGTGTAAAGAACGAGCGAAAGGAATAAAAATCCTCCACAAATGGAGTAGAGGAGGGAATGTGACCAATCCAAAATATATGAGCACGGTAAGGGGCTATGATGCCCCCAAGTCTGACACCAGGGTCCATACTAGGACCAAGGACGGGTGATAGGATACCAAGCATGCCAAAAATAAAAGGACCCGAACTCAAGAGAGCATAAATATACTCAAGTAACCACGATCCCAAAGGCCAACTAGCACACAAAGAGAACACTCCTGAGAAAATATACAACCAAAATACAAGCAAACCAAGGGGAGGATATGTGAGCTCCCGAATGCAGCAGGTATGTCTCGCCTAGGAGAGGCTCGAAACTCCCATACACTACAAGTGGAGGTATGTAACCAATTATAGTGGCCCTTAGCTTCAACACATAAAGATACTGTGCTGTCTGACCTCTACCTGGCCAGGACACTCACAGAATAACCTCTGTAAGTACCCCCTCGATAACCTAGGTAAGGTAACTAAGGTCACCTCAATATAATCAATGCTCAGGCAGACAATCGCAGTCGGGATTGATAGTATGGGCAGGGTAGCAAAGCCTGAAACTCTCGAAATAGCCCCCAGATATGAATACAATCCTGGAAATATCTCCGGTGCTACTCAGTTATGACTAGGGGTCATCCCAATCAATAACCGCTGACACTGCCTCGTGCTTAACTCCCTTTTGAGAGGAGGATCCTGAGAAACACCAATTATACCAAGGAATTTCACACTCTCACCTGGACAGACACATACATGTTGTTGTTTAGTGGTCTTGGAGAATTTACTGAAAATGAACTATTCCAAGACCCTAAAACCTAATCTTGTTGGTGCACCCTATAAAAGAAAAGAGTGTAATTTATTTTATTATGCGTTGATTTTCATTGGCTGTAATTACTCAAAGTAAAATGGCCATGCAACTAATGACATTATGACTCAGTAGTGAAATAAATATGCACACCATAACAAACAATGCTAAGTGCAATCTTTGTCAAATTAAAAATAGGGTATGCCACTACATGAGATGCATAAATATATATTCCTTTATGAATGCCAATGCAATCCTTCCTATATGAAAGCCTAAACACAACTCTCATCCAAGCAATCCAATGCAAGTACCTCCTCAAATCCATATCTAAGATGCAACTAAGAGTGCAACTAATTTGTATTTTTCAATATAAAAGAATGAAAAATGAAATAAAATTCATCTAAAACTCTCAGTCTCTGTAGCAAGTATAAAACACAAGCCCAGCAAGACACCGAGACAAAAAAGAGTAATGCATTAATGACAAAACAAAAAGGATAAATGACTAAATCTACTTTCAAAGAAAAATGAATGAAAAAGCGGTCTCTAGTCACAAAAGAAGCATCCAACAGACAACATCAGACCCAAGGAAGACCCAACCACACTCACAACCCACCCAGCAACTTCCCACAACATCAAACTCACCAAAAGGGAGGATGTACGCGACTGTTTAAAGAACAACTGCGTATATACGCGAATTTTGGCTAAAAACCTACGTGTATATGCGACTTTTGGCCAAAAATCCATGTATGTACATGACTTTTGGCCAAAAACCTGTGTATACAGAGAAGGCAGTGGTAAAAAGCAGGCCAAGGGTCAAACCAATAAAGGGGAGTGTCAATGGATGAACATACTATAAAATGCAACATAGAAACAAGGAGAAACAAAGAGCAAGTCAATAATATCAAGCCCATTGTGCTCGCAAACCCTCAAATAAAAACAAGGAACATCCCCAGTGGAGTCGCCAATTCTGTTACGGAGAGAAATTCCTATGGCTTGGGGTACCACAACAGACAGCTTGACTCCGGAAATCAATCCTTTCCAATATGCAATATAAATTAAATGTCTAACACTAAAGGATCAGACCTTGTACCTTATTCCGGATGGTTGAATTAGATCCCCGTTCAGCTTTCCAACTTCAGCTTGAATTGATATATTACTTCCCCAACAACAAGTAAATAATACAAGCATTCTATATATCATGGTGTTAGATCTATTCTAGCATATATAATCAATAATGTATAAGCATTTGACATAATCCCATGGATAAAATATTCATTCAAACACACATTATTGGACAGGGAAATATATTTCTATTTGTCGGCACTAGAAAATAGAAATATAAGCATTATCAGAGACTATAAGATACAACCTATGTCGGCACATCTGCAAACTGGAGAAACTGAATCCCCCACTTGGGCCTGCACCACTTCAATCCTCCATCTCTAGATAGCAAGCCTACAAGGAAAAGGCAAGCTTGGGAAGAACACAAAAGTGCTCCAAGGGACAAAGGGATGTAGACTCAAGCATAAGTTCTGGCAATAATGGACTATAGTTTCTTTGCTCTCAATTCTCTCATATCCTTCAATGTACCAATGAGTTCCTTATATAGCTTTTCAAAAGGGTAATGAAAGGTCAAATCCGAGCGATCTCAAGGCATAGGGAAGGCCAGGAGTCAAGTGAGTCGGATCCATGTCAAGGAAAACTCCAAAAGGATTTGGATTTTGTACACATCTCGATGTATGTGGTTTAAGTGGTCAAACCCGCGTATATATGTGATTATAGGTTTAAAAGTCATGTGTATCATTTTTCACATGTTTTTAGGGATGGTCAAGGAAACATCAAAGGACAAAAAATGGTCCAAGGGGTCTAAGGAGTCTGCAGCGGGACAGGGGAAGGCCATACAAAGTGCGATTCACCTAGAGTGGTAAAATCAGCTATAACAGTTAAGAAAAACTAGACAAAGAATATTGAAGCGTGTGAGAACATGTCTCGCTGCTACGAGGACTATCTAGCTTTGGGTACGAATATTTGTGCAAACATTTCTTTTGGGGATTATATTTATTTCAAGTATGGATTCTTTCCCAAGAATTATTATGAGAATTATTTCAATAGAAGCAAGCTATCCAGAGATAAACCAAGGTGTTCCACCTCTCTGAGAAAAGAAGAAGAAGGAACCAAAGGTGAAGATTCCCCCAAGCCATCCACAGGTTCAAGATTTAAGAGTTTGTTTGGTTTTCCTTCAAACAGAGATTATAAATATTGTGACATGAGTACCACTAAATATTAAAAAGTCTCAATTTTCTTGGAGTAGAATATAAATGACATGGAGATAGAGATCTAGGAGGTGAAGTGCAAATCACCACAAGGTGGTTGCATAAGAGAAGAATTTTAAGAGGAATGCACTTCAAGTTTCTTGGTGGGTGATATCCAGATCACCACTCAAGGTTTTGGTTTGGCTCATGTATGGGTGGTGAGACATATTTTGTATCAGATCCAAAAGAGGTACACAAATAAGATTTTCAGTCACCTCCTGAGCCACATAATGAAGGAGAAAACAAGGCCACACCACTCAAGTGTGAACCAGAAAATTTGGGGGAGGAGCAGGCCACCAAAGTATCTATACATAAAGAGGATAAGGTGAATAACATGAATGATAAAAGTTCTAATTTTTACAGTATCCATGTACACCTGCAACCATCTGATCCATGGGAGGATGGAAATACTTCACTTCCCTCTGAGGACTACAAGATGAAGGACAATTGTGAGGGAGATGAATTTGCTCCTAGTTTACCTGTTAGTGAACCCAAAATCAATGCAGAGGAGGGTGATACTGCCAATGATGATAAGGGATATTTTGTATCAGATCCAAAAGAAGAAAAAAAATCAGATCTGAATTCATTATCTAAATTTCCAACTGAAGTGAAAGACAAGCACCCACCAGCTAGGTATGAAATAGGAAAACTGAAGGACAAAAATATGATGCAAAGAGATGAGCACAGTTCATAATTTTGGACTCCTTTGCAGCTTGATGAATTTGAAATGACAGGGAATGATATGCTCTATAATTTATGTCCATATCACATGTCATTCCAAACTTCAAATATACCCTCCACTGCAAATCATGGAAGTGATTTTGCAGAAAATTCAAAGGTTGACTGGTATGTCGAGAATGAGTTTTGTGTTGTGGATCCATGCCACAAGCAAAATTGTCCTGGATGTCAGCTATTAGAAGAATAAACCTTGGGGGAGGATCTTCTTTGTGAGCCACATAATTTGAGTGGATCACTAAAGGAGGACAGAAAGAAGCTTATGGCAACCATGAAAAACTTTGTGGACATCAATGCCTTGGTGGCAAGATGTTATTGGAAAGCTTCTGGTGGAGAGATGGAAGGAGAAGCCTTTATGGAGGATTGCATAGCACTAAAAGAAGGCATGGCCAAGATGAAGGAGAAATATATGAACTTATTGTCTGACAAAGATCATATCCTCATGATGGCTGATATATACCATAGTGCACTAAGAAGGAAGAAGAAGAATCTGATAGGCTCACTCATGAGTTGGAGATCACCAGTAACTCATTGCAGAGCACACAAAGATCCCTTCAAGAGTCCAAGTTGTAGAACTATAAACTTCAAAAGGATTTTAGAATGTCACACCTTTCATGTTCCATGGAAGGAAATTTTTTGGGCATAGTGGAGGATGGGCATGAGAAAAGTTCAGTGCAGCAAGTAATTGTGAAGAAAGATACCATAGAATATATTGATCAGTCACTTGTCTCATTGCATAAGTACCCTTAGGAGGATATACCATTCAGATCTGCAATAACATACAGTTATTTGTTCAAATATTGGATAAGTGATTACATAGTGGAAATTGAGGCCCAAGGTTGCACAAGCCTAGCTTGCGAATGTAGAGAATGTCTCTTAAGGCATGCTATGGAGGAAGGACCCCATGAGCTTCCTATGTGGAAAGGAAATTTCACCTTAGAATATGTGGCTGATTACATCCCATGCAAATCAGAAAATCAAAGTGCTTATCCGTGTATTGGATGGTTGGATAGAGGAATCACTAGAGAGGAAAATATGGAAGGTAAAAGTTTAGTATGTCTTGTTGTAAGAAAATTGTTTTTAATATTGCTGATTTTTATATGATTTACAAGCAACAGAAAAGGCATGTGTGTGTAGCCACTTTTGATGAGAAGGAATCAGATCTACACTTACTTTTAATGTTTGGGTCAATTGATGGATTTTTGCACCCTTGGATCAATGGTAGAGAGTTGAACCATTGGATGAAGAGGGGAGCACCTGTTGAGTTTCATAGAGACCATGATACCTCGTTATTTGAGGGAAACATGAACATGAAAATATTTGATACAACTTACTCTATTTTGGAGCAGCATTTTAGGACATGGGATCCTCACCCTTGTCACTTGAGTTTCATGGATAACACACTTGTTCCTTGTGTGCATTGGTCACATGAGAACATTTCAATTGGAATGGAAAGACTGGTGGAATTGTGGCCTCACTTTTTGGAGGAATATTTGGGGATGTATAGTCTTTCTTTGATTCAACCCTACATTGGAGAGTTGCGTATCTTGATTGAGGGGCCCTCGAATATTCAGGTTTGCATTGGAAAGAATGATTTTCCAATATGGTGGTATGATGTTTTAATCTTTCCCAACATTTCCAATGATGCTGATTTTTTATTGTTACTAATGTTTGGGGAGACGCAGCATGAATAGTGGGATCCAGGCACTCTTTTACTTAACATATTTTTTTGGATGGTATTCCTATCCATGGGGTTTCCATACAAGCAATGGGATACTAGCATTTTTTGTCCTTGGAGAATTTGTTTGCATGTTGGCATGATGGAAAAAGCCAACCCTCTTTTGCACCAGTTCATCTATGTTGCACTTGGTTTCAGTTTCCCACATAGGGAACACCTCCTTGGATGGACTTATAGTTTACATAGCAGTGGTATATTTTCATTTCTGATATTCTTATGGGATCTTGGCACACTTTCCAGTTACTTCACTTGGATAGAAGTAGGCATGTTCAGTTACATGTGTAGTGAATATTTTCTTAGAGAGAGGATTATGATCAGAGTAGTACAGCAAAATCATGAAGGACCTCTTGGGATACTTTGCTTGAGGACAAGCAATCTTGGGAAGGGAGGAATGTCATGTTCTCATTTTGACAGCACCATGAAGTAGATCGAACCCCATGGATCCTAGTGACAGGTTGAATTAAATAATTAATGAGGGGTTAAGATGAAGCAATTAATTAATTATGAGTGTGCATTTAAATTTATCCATAGTTGCTACCCACTTGGAATAAATAATTATGGAGCATTTAATATTATTGGTGCAATTAATATTTTTATTTGTTATGCTGAATAAATGGATAAATTCGCCCACCAATTCAAATTAGTGGATAAGGTTGAAGAATTACTTGTAGTAGAAGTCAAGTAAGCACTAGAGTCCAAAAATGATGCCAAAAATGAGAAAAGAGGAATATTTCATGAAAAACAGCATAAATCCAGAAAGCATGATAAAATAGGAAAAGCAAGAAAGTTTAGAAAAGAAGGAAAGCTAAAAAAAAGCAAAGCAATGAAATTATGTCCACTCATGGGTGACCTATTCTCACAGGTCACCAAGCCAAGTAACTTTCTCAACAGGTCAACATTAATTCTATAAAAGAAGTATTCCAACTCCCTTTCACATCTTTTGCTAGTTTGAGAAATTTTATGAATGCATTTGTGCATTTGAGAATTGGGAGATGTGCCCCTAGTAAAGCATGGGAGATGTGCCCCAACTTTATGTGAGATGATAATGGAATTCAGCCATTTTAATTGCTTTTATTCGCAGGTCCTATAGCTAATAAAGTCGAATTTGAAGATTAGAAAAAACATCATCCATTCCAGAGATCGAATTTCCAAGCTTCCTGTGGATTTCTAGAGCTATTTTTTGGTGTGGGAGAATATATATTTTACCATGATGCTTTGAGAGGTATTTAAGCATATTTCTGATGTAATTAAAGAGTAGTGAAGCTAATCAGGTCGAATGGAAAGTTCATAATCATGAGAGATTCTTCCATCATCCTATGAGAGGAATATTGGCCTATTTATGATGTAATAAAAAATTATGTAATGTTCTGATATCAGTCACTTCAATACAAATTCCAGAATTCTGATTTCTTCTCCAATTTATGCACCTCTTCTAGATTTAGCTAGAATTTGACTATCTTTCAATGAATGATTCATAATTCAATGTGTAAAAGTCCAAATTAATTCATTCTAGTTCCTGGAGTTATATAATATATCACATGACATGATCCAACCTCTGTTTCAGAAATTCTATTGTGTTTGAGTATTTTTTGGGAGTCCAAACGTCAAGCTAGCTGAGCAGTCCTGAATTGTCATTTTACTAGTTATGCTATAATGCTTGCTCAGATATCTTTGTAAATTTCTGGAATGATATATTACTATTTAATTACTGTTATTAAATTATATTTAACCTATATAATCTCATAAACACCCATATCCATTCTCCATTTAATTACCCAGTCCTCGTAACTAGTTTTCATAGTTCCACCCTTAATATGCCTTGTGACTCTCCAGACTTGTTTAAAACCTGAATATAAGTTTATATACATGTATGATAACTTTATTACCAATCCAAATCATTTATCCAAATCCTCTAGTTGTGGATATGAGAAAAGTGCTTCTTAGTTTCAGTGTTAGGTGACCCAACAGCATGGAAGTAGGTTTCCGCAGAGCGGACTCCGAAACCTCAATGGTCCCTGATCTAAATGTGTTAGGGAAGAAACTCTATAAGTACTATTCTTTCCTTGATTTTTTCCCTCTTCCCGTATCCCTGTGACCAAAAGTATCAATCATTTTTCCCTTATCTGCTTAGCTTCCAAAATCCCACCGGTTGTTTGCAAGTTTTATTTTAAAACATTAAGCTAACTTGCAGAAAGTTAATATTCTAATCTGAATATCAGATCAAGGATATTACACTATATAAGAAGAAACTGCTGATGCAAATTGTTCTTCTACCATATGGCAATTGGGAAGGAAAGAAGATTGATGATGATGATCTTTGCAGAGCATCTCATCTAGGGACATAAATTCCCTGATTGACTCATCATAGGGGAGTGTAAGCAAAATATAATCTAGAGAAAGGGGGGTTTTTAGCCAATACGGTAGGTGATATGAATCTGAATCCACCAACAAATGATCATTGATGGTGGGGTCACTGGTGTTTTGAATAGCATCATACATTTCCTCTAAAGGAATCATTGATGTTGAATCAGCAATGGACTTTCCTTTATCTATAGTAGAATTAGAAATCATGTTCACGAATGTTGACTGCAAAATGGGAGGAGGATTAGATAATGGAAAGATTTCCATGAGTGAGGAATCTTTGATGAGACCTACTCCAATGTTCTGATATTGGGGAGTCGTAGAAGAAAAAACTGGAATGTTGTTTGCAGTATTCTAAGTGGTATCAGGTGAACAGAAATCTATCTGGTCAATGGTAAAAATATTCCCTTGGAATGGGAATTGAACTACTAGAAACACGGATGAAGAAACAACTTGCATAGCATAAAACTAGTTTTGACCTAGGAGGAGATTGTAATCTAAAGGAGTGTCAACAACTTCAACATGAATGGAAATTTATTTCCCCCCCAGTTCTACCTAAAGAGAGGGCAGTAATCCATAAGGTTGAAATCTGCGACCATGAAAAGCCTTTAATGTCATGGGTGAATTATTAATTTCAAAATAATTGATAGCTCTCCAACATGATAAAGACATGACCGAGGTTGAGGCTCCCTTGTCCAATATGGTGCTATGGATTGTTTTCCTAATGGCTTTTGTGGAAAACTGGAAATCCAATTTATGGGAAATCCTAGATTTAAAAACATCCAACTTGAAAGTGATAATGTTGTTATTTTCAGGATCTAATGCTCCAAGAACTGATAGCAAGTTCTTTCATTGTGTAGGACACGTTTGGAGTACCTCGAGATTCGACATACCTCACGGTGCTCGAGCCAGATCTTCTACTATATTATAGTACTAGGCGGCATGTGTGTTAGGATTAAGTATGGAATTTTGAAGTGTACTCTTAGGTGGGTGAATAAATAATTGCATCAATATTAGGTTTTTTTAATCTAAATACCATTAGAAGGAGGAGTGGATGTTGAAGGTTTTTCAGGTGGAAAATTATCGATTTTCTTTTTTGGAGGAGGGTCATAGCTTTGGGATCGAGTATTAAGGTGAATTGATTCACTTGACATCATTTTGACTTAATCTATGGAAGATGAAGAAGGCCCATGCAAGGATTGATGGTCAATTAATTGTTGTTGGGTAGGGAAAGGGTCTGTAAGAACTACCAGGGTGGGGGATTTTTTCAAAAAATTGTTAACTTCTGACGATGAGGACACTTCTTAGTGAAGTGATCATCTCCGCAAATCAAGCAAGGAAACCTTGCCTTTCTCTTATTCTTAGAATCAACATCAGGGGTTTGTGTTTTTTTACCTTCCTGTTGGTTGTCAGATTTCTTGGATTTGTTTTTACCTTTTTTATTTCCTCCCAAACATTATGTGGATTGGACCCTGTTCACTTCTGTGGAAACAATAGGAGGGGATGCAGTTTTGGGTGGTGTAACAGGTTGAATAGCTGGTTTTGTTGGTTGATTTTTATTTTTTGTGGATTTCTTTGTCAATTGTGTTTGAACTGAACCAAGAATGCCATCGGTAGGTGGTTCCATTGCAGGTCTTGAAGGATATGATGTACTATGAGGAGCGTGAGGAATCAAGTCATACAAAGTGCCTGACTAGGAATAAACCAAGTCTAGGTACTAAGCACAACTAATAGCCTTCTCCTTAGTAATAGCACCTCCCATGGCAACATCCCTAGAAATGGGGGGAATTCAAGATTTCATAAACCAATTAGCAAGTAACTGATCAGGAATGGGAGCCTTAATCAACCTACGTCTTCGTCTCCATTTATGTATATGATCAGAGATATGGGTGGAAGTAGTTTGGCGACGTGAGGTTAATAGGTCCGTACCTGTCTCGTATCAAATTGGTAACTGAAAATGTGTTAAAAAATCAATTTCTAAGATGTTAATGTCCCAAAAGGAATGTTGAGGCAGCTCTATATACCATTTTGCAGCTACTCTAGTGAGAGTTCTCTGAAACAAATGTAGACGTATTGAACCATCCATCATATAAGTAGATGAGCGCCACAAATGAAAAGTCATGATGTGGTTCTTGGGGTCTTCACTAGGCTTACCGTTGAATTTAGGTATGTCTGAGGGTAACTTAACCAAGATGGACAGCCATGAGGAATCATGTTGTGTTGGATCGTTTATCAATCTAGACAAATATGGAATATCTAAAGTAGCAAGAAATGGTAACTATTAATTAGGTTGGGGGTACTGGTAATATTCATATGGCATCTGTGGACCAGTAGGGCCATATGCATATTGATATATTGGCATAGATGATGCCCCCATGACCAGTGGTTTAGGTGGTTGATTTACAAAACAACCACTAGAGTTCCCTCCAGGTAGTGGGCCGCCAAGTGGTGGGCCTCTATGTGGTTGAACTCCATATGGGGGCCTCTAGGTGGTGGGCCTCTAGGTGGTGGTCCTCTAGGTGGTCCTCTAGGTGATCCTCCAGGGGGACCTCCTGATGGTGTCCCTCTGAGTGGGCCTCCAAACCATCCAACAGTATTTACAAAAGTTCCTCCATAGGATGGTACATCATACCAATTAGGTTTCCCCCAAGGGACATAAGCATTCCTGGGGTAAGAAATTCCAGGATAAACATCCCATGATGGTGTTAGTTGATAATATTGATGAACCATAGGTAGATGAATTCCAAGGTAAGTATAACCCCAAGAAAACAGACTAACAATAGGTTGAACCCATAAACATCCTCCTCAAATAGAAGAGGGTACAAATTTTTTGGTATTAGGAGGAGGAGTGTTCACTGATTGTGGCTCTGTCGATAGGATTTTGCCCCATACTATAAAGGGTTCCCCTAGTAGGTAAAACAATTTGGGATGGGGGGTTCCCCCTAGGTGTGGAAACTATCGATGGGGGTGGAAACCGATGGGGAATTTTGATTAGGAAGAGCGGGGGTGGAGATTTGACCTGGATATTGAGTAACCAAGTTTTGGGTCGGTGACCCTGAGACAGGAGCTACATGGGATGGTGAAATGTTTTGAAACAACCCCAACCAAAAATAACAGTCGACAAGGGTTCCCACTCTGTCAACAACCAAACCACCGTGACCTCCCTTAGCACCGGCCCAAATAGGTTTTACCCCATTTGGAAACACCCACAGAGTAGATGAAGTCTCACCTGAGATGTTCGAAGGAGAGATGATGGAACCAAGTTTCTAAATAATAGGAGACAACAATGTGACATCAAATTATCGGCTTAGCACAATACTAACATATCACTCAACTCATGCATTCATGTAACCATTCATTATCATTCTTCAACAGATCGCAACATTCAATCATAATTGCAGTATATTGATACACAAATAGATCCAACAAGATAACTTCATTTAAAACAAGGAAACATCGCATCATATATCCATGTCGCGGATGCACATAACATTCATCATTGAGTCACAGAAAATAGTAAAACAATAAAACAGAAAAGAAAATAGTAATTCAAATCAACTTCCATCTTGTCATATTACTTCTGTGCAAAATCAGAGTTCATAGATCAACAGATCTCAGTTCATATACTCAAAGATATTCTTCACTTAGCTTGTATTCTTCACTTACAAAAGATATCTAACACTTGCAATTCAACATCTACTTATAGGCTTGTGCCTTTACATTCAAGGTCCACTTAGACAACTTCTAACTAATTCTTAACTAATTCTACAAAATAATGACCAATATCCATAAAATATGGTCCAAAACTACAAAAGGTGGCACAAAAAATATATAAAATATTATATTCTCTGCCTTGCCCTCCATCTTCCACTTGCACGGTGTCTTTGAGCTTACGTAGCATCTGCGATGTTGTGCAGCTAACTTATCTCAAGTCCCTTGCCAACAGGCCCCCAAAAAATCCTTGTGGCTCGCCCTCGATATACGCTAGCTAGACATGGTATACTCAGTAATCTTGATCTTGAAATATTCATACTGCTGAGTAATATCCTTCACCTGTCTTCTGATATTTTCATCTATCTCCTAGCTTGTCATCATATCATGGGTGATTGGTTGCCCGACCATATTCTCAGTGACCTCCTTTTTACCTTCCTACATGGCCTGCAAAGCAGCAAGTGCCTTACCAGAAAGTGGTACGTCGATATCCTGAAACTCATCTAATTGTTCAGTGTGCTTCCGCTGACATTCTTGGGCCTTCCCAATGCACTACTGCAACTCCTTCATCACTGCAAATCATGTTACCTGAACCATTGGTGGCTTTGTTCTAGCTGCCCTTCTTCTTCCTGCAACTGTTTGTTCAGTTGCATCAACTTCTCATCCTGCACTACATTTCCCCAAAACTACGTAGTTTCTTTGCCTCTTTCTCCAACTCGTCGAGTTGTGTCTCCAAGTATTCTATGGCATTATTCCGCTCTATTTTCTTCTCTAGTGGTGTGGTCAGGTGTATCAGGGCCTCCAAAATGCTGGTGTCCTTCTGTAACTTGGAAATGACAGCCCCAAGTCATTGTGCTCTATCCATCGCATCCAGCTTTGTAGTACTCTTCAATACTTGTTGGCATACATCCGCAACTGCTACTTCCAACTCAAATCGACTATAAAATAGATGTCCCTTCTCAACAACAAGGCAATCTTGTTCCTTATTCAACTCGGTAATCTCCGCGACGATTTTCACCTTCAAATCCTCTTATGTTTTCTTCAATGCTTAGATTTCCTGTGCTTTCTCTTCTATAAGATTCTCCTTTGCTTGCTGCAATTCCTCAACTTCTTTCTGTGCTTTCTCTTATTTCTCCTGCAACCACAAGTATTGATTGTTGATTTCTTTCTGACTTTCTGCCAAATCCTAGTTGGCAACTCTTTGCATGTGTACCAACATTTGTGTGGAAAGCATGTTGATATCCAGTGATATATCCTGCAACTACGGCAGGGAGGTATTCAAGTCCTCTCTTTCAATGTCAATCACAGTCGGGGGAATTTGAACATTCCTAACCCATGGCCCAGTTCTAATTGACACAAACTCTTGCACAGTCACACTTTCTGGCGCTCTCTTTAAGACAACATCATATAATGAATCTAGTTTTGTTCTTACCTCTGTGAATCTCGTCTGTGCATATTTCTTCATTTCCTTAGTTGTTGCATCTGTTGCATTTTCAATTGCCTTGATAAGTCAATTCAACTGCGCCTCCATCCCTTGTGCGATGCTACTACTTGCACCCTTCTCCATGCGTCACTTTGTTCTAAACTCATTGAACATGTGTTTTGCCTCTGGAACCATAGGTGTCTTCATTGATTCTTGGTCTGAGTCATGATCGCTCTGTTGGTCATCCTTATGCATGGGATCCACAGGTGTGTCCACTAGGGGTCCCGTCGATACTTCATCCAAACTAACTGGTTCCTTCCATTATGTAAACCAATCATTAACCATCGCTTTCAACTCTACGTTAGATAGCTTGTAAGGCATCAGCAACCATTACTTATTCGGGTCACGTCACACTTGTACTTGAATGGCATGTGGTCTGATCATGAACCACAAAATCCTTTGATAATTTGTCACAGCTTCCTTAGATAACCTTAGAAATTTCCCAGCTGCTGACTGCAGCGCTTCCCAATAGACCCAAAATTGGATCACACAAGCCTCCAACCAAGTAGTTTCCTTCACCCACCATAGATTTTGATAATGTGCACCTTTGCATACTTTCTCCACTTCTACACCCATACCTTGATAATTGATTGGCTCCATCAAAGCCATGAGTGTGATTAAGATCAACATCCAATTGTAGGTAAATGGTCACTCTCCCTCCTATACTGTTACCGTATCCTCCGCCAACTGGTTCATCAGAAAGAGCGACCAGTTCATTTGGACCCTCTCCACGCATTTCTCTACACACGTAATCACCCCGGAGTTACATTTAATGGGGCAGTTCTTCTTGATTGTTTTACTTGCTAAAATCTATGCACCAATATCCAATAGTTGTTGATTCTTTCAATGCAGTAAGCCCGCCCGTCGCACTGAAACTCGTATTTCTTCTTCAGCCTTGTTGCAAGCCTCTTATCATTATCCTTTCCTCTGAAATACGGTGAGAGGTTTGGTGCATCCTTTATCATCCCCGTGATGTCTGCGGTCAAATCAATCGTGATTGTGACTGTTGTGTCCAGCCACAACATTCCTCCATGAAAATAATCCAACAGCTGCTTGACGCAAGCATTTGCCTTATTCAACCGCCCAAAATGTGGCATGTTAATCAACCCTAGTAATCCCTCCTTGTTCAGCCCGCTCGCCCAATCTCATGAAATATGTTCTAATGGGACGCCTTATATTTTTACCATTGACACATATGGGTCCTTTGTAGCATCTTCCCATGCAATAAATTCATGGTCCTCATACTTCATCTGCGTCAGCATAGGCAGGATATCTGTAGTGTATACCATCCCTTGTGGTAGCGTCGACATCCTTGGTTGTTACTTTTGATTCTTGGCGAGTCGTCAAGGCTGCACACCAGGTCAATTGGGAGGTATATACCCAGGGATTTCCTTAACAGACACCCATGTACAAGCCACTAACTCCACAATGCCCGATCTCGATGGCATCATCTATGTAGTTACCTCTGCTACCCTTGTTGATGTTTTGGTCTGCTGCTTATGTGGCACCGGAGAGGTATGATTCTGACCCTTCTGCTTCTTCTTCGGCACCGATGATGATCCTATTGACATACTGGAGATTTATTCCACTATGGTTATCGGTATGATTGGTGAATCTCGTGCACTCAAAATCTCTATTGTGACTGGGTCACTCTGCATGCCACTCCAATGCCCCGTAAAACTTAACAGTCATGTATCCTCTATGGACTTGGAAACTCACTCAATCCACTTGGATTCACTTGGAAACTCGCTCTACAAATATGTAACTTAGCTCAAACTCTACAGCTCTGCTACTCAAGTCAACTCTGCACAATGGTGTCTTTGGACCGCATCGAGCCCCTTCTTATAGCATCAAATCGATCCATACTCATCATTACCAAATCACCACGATCATCATGACCAAATTCACCATTAATGACCTGAATCCATTGGCGATCCTGTCAATCCAACGATCGGATCAGCCATAAATGTGCGTCACTTCAACGAGCATCACCAGTTAACTGCTTTTAACTGTCTTCATTTATTACTGATTTGACTTTGTGTGCAGCCCTGTGGTTGTTGCAGCGTGACCTCCTAACAATGCTACTGACTCCTGCTCTTGTGCATCCACCTCCTCTTTGTGTGCCATGCTTTCATCCATCATCCTACCTATTTTTTTTTCTTTTTTTTCATTGTGTAGTTCCTCAAGCATTGCATGGTTCTAATTTGATCCTATAGGGATTTAGTCCACTACCATTGACTGGATTTGCCAGAATCGCTCCATCTAATTGTTGCAGTTGAACTACACCTCCTGAAGTAATGGAATTAACAAGATATGGGCCTAACGAATGGTTCTAGTCCAATCCTATAGGGCTTCAGTCTGCTACCATTCACTAGTTTTGGCAGCATCGCTCCATCTAATTGTTGCAGTTGAACTACACCTCCTATAACTTACTTGGATGACTCATGAACTTGTTTTCATACAACAACACCAAATCCCCTTGCTGAAAATGTGTATTCTTGATATGGCAATCATGCCAAGCCTTCTATCGATCCTTCTCAACACGCTGATGAAAACTCATGACAAAGCGGTCTTCCTCAAGTTGAACAAACTAGTCCAATCATTCTTCTAGTGCCACTTCATCATCCATGCCCGTCGTTGCTGCAATGCGTAGACTCAAAACAATGTACTCCATAGGAATAACTACCTCTTACCCATACACCAACTTGAATGGTATCTATCACGTCAATCTCTTGCAAGTGGTGCGATATGCCCACAATATTGTTGGAATCTTTAGGTCCTAGTCATCACATTTTGCATGGCATACCTTTGTAAGCGCATGCTCCAATATTTTGTTGAATGTCTCCACTGTCACATTCACCTGTGGATGATTCTGGGTACTCTTCTTATGCTGTATTTGTAGTTCCTTTGTCAACGTGCATACTATGTGATTGATGAAGTGACTCCCTTGGTCACTCATCAATATCCTTGGACATCCAAATCGTGTCACAATTTTTTCAAATACAAAACTCGTTGTTTTCGCAGTGGTGCAATCCACGACTAGTGTGGCCTCCGCCCATCTTGTTAAATAGTTTGTTTTTATAATGATATACTATGCACCAGTTCTATTTCCAGGTGGGATGATTGGTCTCACAAATTCCATGGCCCATTTATCAAATGGTTGTAATGTAACCTAATGTACTAACGGCATCCCATCCCTCCTTGATGGATTTCCAATTTGTTGACAGACATCACAACTCTATGCATAATCTATTGCATTAGAATGAAGAGTGGGCCACCAAAGCCCTGCGCGAAGCACCTTCCTCACAGTAGCTATTCCTCCATAATGTCCTTCAGCAACTCCTACATGGGCTTCTGCCAAAACCTTCCCTTGTTCATGTGGTAAAACACATCGCCACAAAATCTCATCTGGTCCTGAGTTTATATAGTTGTCGAGTGATCAACTAGAAATCTAAGGCCTTCACCACCAACTACTTCTTCTTACTTGTAGTAAGGTCCTCCAGTGTGGTCCTGTCACCAAAAACTGAATGATTTGATCATAATAATCATAAACCATGTCGATTCTAAATAATTGTGCATCTGGAAATACGTCTTCAATATTTGTTGTCTCTTCGCCTGTCTCAATTCAAGATAAATGATCAAGGCCATCATTCAAGTGAACCGGCTTCACAATTATCTCAAAATCAAACTCTTGAAAGAGAAGTAGCCAGTGGCATTTCTTTCCCCCCAACACAAGATTATTGACTAGGTATTTCAAACTAGAATTGTCTGTAAACATCTTCAAATGACCCCCCATTAGGTAATGTCAAAAATTATGTAGCGCATATACCATCTCTATACCTTCCCTTTCTATGGTTGTATAGTTTTTCTCTTTATATGACAACTTTTGACTAGCGAAAATAATCGGGTGATCTAGATTTCCTTCTCCTAGTTGTGCAAGCACCACTCCCAATGCAATAGATGATGCATCCACATGAAAATGAAACTCCTTGTTCCAATCAGGTATAACCAGTACCAATAAGGAAGCCATCTTGGCTTTCAATGTGTCGAAACTTCCTTGACATTCTTGTCTCCACACAAATGTTGCATCTTTCTTCAACAATTTTTCCATGGAAGCTGTGATCGCAGCATAACCTCGTATGAACTTGCGATAATACCCTTTGTGTGCCAAGGTCTCTCTAAGAATATTCACATTCATAGGCGGTGGCAAACTCAAAATCAATGCAATATTTGCAGGGTCAACCAACAATCCTTGCTTGAAAACGATGTGACCTGACAGCGTCCCAAAAGGTGGTATAAAATACGCTTCTTTGAGTTCAGTGTGATCTAATGTTGTCAATATCTTTCCAGCATCAGTCGCAAGTTTTCCAAATGGTCTTTGATCAATCCATAAACTTTATAGTCATCCATATAAACTTGCAAGAACTTCTGAATAAAATCTTTGAATGCGGCGACAACAACCCGGGAAAATATCACAGGAGCATTCTTCAACCCAAAAGGCATCACATTGTACTGAAAACATCCCCATTCAGTAACAAATGTTGTTTTATGTTAGTATTCTTCTGCGATCCTTATCTGGTGATAGCCATAAAACCCATCTATGAATGAATACATCTCCTGACCGCCTAATCCTTCCATAACTTCATCAGTGAATGGTGTCGGAAACGAATCATGCATACACACATCATTCAATTTTCTCAATTCAACCCAGATCTGAACCTCACATGTCTTTTTGTATTGGACTACCATCAGACTGATCCATTCTAATTCTTCAACTGGATCAATTATTCCATCATCCAACATCCTATCAATCTCATCTTTTACTCTCTCCTTGTATCACGGATTCAGGCGATACGGTCGTTGCCTTACTGGTTTCACTTTTGGATTCAACATGATCTTCATCTCCACTAAATCTCCTAGTATCCCCTTCATCTCAAAAAACTTTATTGGGAACAAATCTTGGAATTCATGCAACAAGTATGTAATATTTGCCATCATTTCTTCATCCCAGTAGACTTCGACACTTGCAAACTTTGGGTTATCTTCTATCCCAATGTTGACCTTTCTTATATTCAGCGGGTGTTTCATGGGATCCATCGGTACATCCAATACTATGACATCCCGACTCTGTTCTATTTCTGGAATTTTGAGATTTTTTAGATCATCATCATCTGGATCTCTTAACACATTATAAAATTATATCATCGATTGCATGTGACAATGAGCATGCAGATCCACTGGATACGTGACCTGCACGACCTTCATAAAAACATCACAAATAAGCTGCAGTGCATTATGAACATTAGGATTGGCATCCGTGAAACTAAAGGTGTGAGTAAAGAAAACTGGCAATTCCTCCCAAGTGGTGATCTCTTTGTGCAACTCAACTGATACATACCAAGATCGTGGCATTTCATCCAATGTGTGGACAAAGGAATGGACCCACTCATCCTTTGGTCGTGATGCCCACAAGGTTTGACACTCAATCAGATGATCACCAGGACTGTTTCGTTCGTCGTACCTCTAAGCATGGTACACTTATGCATCTCCAAAGTGAACTGGCATCAATCTTTGACACTGCGACCATACAGTGATCGAATTCTTATGTGTCTTCCACTAGCGTGCTGGGGTAGCCCACCATTTCCTCCAACGCTAGAAACTGATGTGGTTCTGACACCTTATCTTCGAATTCAACAAGAAATTTAGATAACTTATCCAGTCCTTCATAAATTGGAAACTCAATGTTTTCAGTCGTGACGTGACACACTGACTGCGTAATCAAGCCGCACTTTCGTAATGATACTTCATGAAAGCAATTTTTCCAGTTATCTAAAGCATCATCAGAGTCAGAAAACGCAGAGCTAGTGCTGCGCCAACCAAGTTCCCCATCAATAGTCGGATGTACATAATCTTATGAAATATTGTATGCATGATCTCATCCTCTGACAACTTCAGCTTTCACTAGCTCAATATATCTTCTCCCTTTGTTTGGATCCATTGGAGCAATGACTCTGATGTCTTGATTTTCAAATGTCATCACTTGCTTCTTAAAATTGATCACTACCATACTATTGTTTACCAACCCAATCCCCAGTAACATGGGATAGGAGCCTCCACCATCAACAAATTCAATGACATCAAAATCAGCATAGGTCTTCATGCCTTCCACTTCCACCACAAGGTGCGGACCTCTCCTAATCGGTGTTACTCTGGCCTTGTTAGCCAGTAGCAGTTGTACAGGAGACCAGCTCAACGTTGGGCTCCCCATCTTCTGCCATGTCTATTTTGTCAGAATATTAACATATAATCCTAGATCCATGATGACTGAATATACCTCATAGTCTCAATATGTATGTTCATGCGCATTTATTTCCCTGTCTTTTTCTTATGCGAATAATTCACCACAGAATCCTTTGGTCCTTTATCCGGTCGATGCAATAGATTTTCAATCTTGGCAAGAGCATCGAGATCTATTTCCAGCTACAAGAAACTCTAAAATAAGTTATGCAAGGAGCCATGTTTTCACGGTGGTCCTGCCTCCAAATTGGAATCAAAAGCAGTAGGCATTTCATAAATAAGTAACTTATTAGAGTTTCTATGCATCTCGTCTCCTGCTTCAAAGAATGTATCTTTCTCCTCATTGACATAAAATTGGACTTTCTTCTTTCCATGTAACCACACTTATGGAATTGGGCTATCTTCTCCAGTTATCACACCTCTGTAAGTGACAATAGCGACATCAACATCATGTTTCCTGGGCTCCACTAAGATCGTCGCAACTGTTGATCCTTCATTCTGGTTTAGCGATGTATTCACAGTTTATTCACCTTCTGATTTGTATTCTAGTTCTGGATTGGAATTTGGTTCTGAACTGGAATTTGATTCTAATTCTGCAACTGGTTCTAGTTCTGCACTTGATTCTGGTTCTGCAACTGATTCTTGTTTAGCAATTGGTTCTTATTTTGCAACTGCAGGACATTTCCAGCCTGCCATCTCGCGATCAGTTCTGCACAGTTCTCAACAGTGTGATCAATCGTGGTACAATATGTACACAAACACTACAACTATGGGAAATCTCTCTAGTAATGACCCAATACACCATAATTATAACATTGGATAGGTCTGCAACCTCGTCCTCCTCCTCGTTCTCATAATCCATCATGGAATCCTCCTTGTTTTTGGTACTGATGTTGCTGCTGTGAGGGATTTGGATGTTGTTGTTGTGAGGGATTCGACTATTGTTGGACATACTCTACTGACTAAACATATTGTGGTTGATGTGGAGCCATATGCATCTGATTATACTACGGTTGTGGCACAAACTATTCTTGTGGTTGTTACAGTATAAAATACATCTTCGATGGTGGTATATACTGCAGTTAGGGTGGTGGTTGCACCACCTCGGTTGTGGTACCTCCCAGTGATAATCTCCCTTCACATAATATGAGTCATATGTTCTCTCATGAAGTAGTTCATATGTGCAACAATCTTTATCTTCATTTCTGACATATCAGCAAAATGAGCAGTATAGGTTCGTCAACTTCGTCCCCATCTTCTGCATGTATCCACATTCCTCATGTTGATGCCCATATACTTGACAAATGTGGCACCATGGTACACTACCACAACTCAATGGGTTGGGAACCCATGACAATAGGTAGTTTCAGAAATCCAGGAAAGTATGCTATGTGTGTCCTTCTGCGTGGCATTGAGTGCACCAGAGATCCTCATGTTGTTCATTTCCCTTCTTAATTTCTTGCAACTAGAGTGTCAAGTTTGCTAACTGTGTCTGAATTTGGTTCATACCGACTGCTAACTGTGTATTAGATCATTGATGGAATTTTATTCAAGAAGAATTATGATGGAGTCCTTCTCAGATGTTTAGAGATGGAAGATGCAAAAGGGGTCATAATTGAGTTACATGATGGGCCGGCTGGAGGCCAATTTTCTGGAGATACAACATCCCACAAGATTCTTAGAGCCAGGTACTATTGGCATATGCTATTCAAGGATTCTCATGCCCATGTTAGAAAGTGTGATATCTTCCAGAGGTGTGGGGGAAGACAAGCCAAAGCAACAGAACCATTGAAGCTGGTTATGATAACGAAACCATTTGAGCAGTGGGAAATTGATATCATTGGAGAAATAAAACCAAATTCTTCCTTGCAGCACAAATATATTTTAGCGGCAACTGACTACTTCACTAGATGGGTCGAGGCCATTCTGCTATGAACGGTCAATGAAGATGCAGTCATGGATTTCTTGTAGGATCATATTATGACCGGGTTTGGGGTTCCAATTTCCCTGGTTTTCAATAATGGCACTTATTTTTCTTCCATTAGATTAACTACATTTGCTCATGAAAAAGGAATTAAGATGCATTATTTTGCCAACTACTAGCCACAAGGAAATGGTTTGGCAGAATCTATGAACAAGAATTTGATTAGGATCTTAAAAAATACTGTCATAGAAAACCAGAGAAGTTGGCATTTAGTGCTACCAAATGCTCTTTGGGCTGATAGGGTCACACCCAAGAATTCCTTAGGTGTGTCGCCATATACCCCTGTTTATGGAAAAGAAGCTATACTTCCTCCTAACATTATGCTAACATCTTCCATAATAGCCCAAGAGTCTAGAGGCATAGACAACGAAATCCTGCAACTTAGAATTTATAATCTTTTGAAGGTGGAAGAGTCTATAGCCAGAGCCAAAGAACGTTTTAAGCAACAACAGGAAGTAGTGAAAAGGTGGTTTGATAAGCACAAAGCTGGAACAAGGGAATTTGAAGTGGGAGATTTGGTTCTTAAGTGGGATCACCCACATGATGAAAAGGGAAATCACATGAAGTTTCAATAGTTATGGGCAGATCCTTTTCAGATTGTAGCAAAACTTGGCCCCTCAACTTACAAATTGCAATATTTACAGGGGTGGGAAGAGAACTTACTAGTTAATGGTTTAGTTCTCAAACCTTATTTTTCTTGATTTTTGTTTGTTTGTTTTTTGTACATAAATAAATTGATTTGTTGTTTTACTTTGATTTATTTCAATCCTATTTTGTTCAGTTTAGTTTTTGTTTGGTTTCAATAAAAGAAGCAAACTTTTGGTTGCGTGGAGGACATCAAAGTTCTGAATAAACTAAATCCTTGATTATAAGACTGTGTATTATTGTTTATCTGATAGAATTTATTCTAGTTTAGCAGTTTTCTTAAATGGATATGAACACATTGAAGTCCTACTTAATCCCTGTAAAATAACTCAATATTAAAAGGTCCAGAATACTATTTTGAGGCTCCATCCATTTCACATTTAAAAAATGTCCTAAGGTGTGACAGCAAAAGACCCACGAAAAGGAAGCAGGGTAAACAGTATATTATATATAAATGATCCCATGCCAAGAATTGAAATCCAAAAGGCTAATAAGAGTCAAAACTCCTAAGAAAGTAATATGTATCAAACAAAGTACTGAATCTTATAAGTACAAAATTGCCAAATGTTCTTCTCCGTCTGTGAGCTGAAAATTAAATACATTTCTCACACAAAAGGACACTATGGATAGAGGAGTCTGAATAACAAATTTAGAAAGAAAGGCATGAGGACGACTCAAAAGGACAAAAACGTTCAGAAGCACAAAAAGTGCAAAATGGCATGGGAATGTGTAACAAATGAATATTTCTGTTTACCATATGTTACAATCCTATGGTGTCCAAACTGAAGCTACTTGAAGACAGAGGTGTAAAAAAAAAAAAACTCATATCCTTGGCCTCGAAAGAGTTATCTTGACTTTGAAGTCTTAGTTTCCATCTCCTAAACAGGACTATCATCAATGATTTAAAAGTACATATTTTTCCATTATGGAAATCTAAACATCTAGAAGAATTCAACATGTTGGTTTTTATTGTCAAAACAGTCTATTACTTAATGAAGAAATTGTCCAGAGATCTGGGTTCACCAGGTAGTCGCCAATTGTTGTAGCTACAAATTTTTCCCAAATTTTCTAAAATTTTGGGCCCTCCTTTTAAATTTCGTCTTGCTTGGATTTGTTTTGGAAGGCTGAACTATATTGTTTTTGCTACGAATTTGGATCATAAGGTTGATATGAGGTCATTTGTTTTTATTTCAGTTCGATCTAGAACCGTCAATGCTTTCGACTATGAGACTTAGCATTTTATTTTTTCTTCTGATAGTTGGTTTTATCACTATTAGAGCGGTGTTGAAGATCGAATCAGGGTTTTAGCTCTATATGATGTCATTGTTCAGAGATGAAATGAATTGTTTTAACCATTGCATAACTTTAAAGTCTCTTGAGCACTTGTTGTTTTCATGATTTTTGCGTATTATTTATTTGTTCTGATCGCTATTGGGAATCCATTTATGTGTGAATCGGGGCACTAGTCCTTTGCGTTGCCGCCGTTTTGGATGGTAGATTGCAAGCACTCCGACGGAAGCTCCTTTCTTTTTCGATCCCATGGGTTTATTGCTTTTCATTTGTTTTTCTTCATCGGAGCAGTTATGACTTTGGGCGGAAACAGTGTCAGGATTTGATTCCCACCATTGCGGTTCCTTAGCATACTAGCCGTCCGATGCTATAACAGTTTCGACCTCCGCTTTATTTCACCAACGATTTATTTTGCTCTAGAATCCTTAGACCATGGGTCACCCGCCGTTGTTGCGTTTTAGTGAACTAACCATCTGGCATTATGTGTTCCATTTTGCTGATAAGGATTTTATCTGCCCGATGCTTAGTTTTTCCTTCTGGTGGGGTTTTCCCGCCATCGTTGTGAGTTTTTAACTTATTTCATAGGCGACGAAAAGTTCTCTGTTTTTATCAAGTTAAGGTTTTCACGTTGAAAACACAGTACCATTTTTCACCTTTAATGCTTATTTTTTGGTAGTATGGTGTATGTTTATTTGGATAAATGATGAGTTTTTCGTTTTAATTACAGAAGAAACCTAGGAGATTTTTCAGATTCAGTTGATGATTACTGCTGCAAAGAAGACATAGCAGAAGGGAGTTGGCTGAAGAAAGGAGAAGCTAAAGCATAAAGAAGCATAGATGTTGCTCAAGGAAAAGAGGAGAGCAAAAATCTGAGACCCACAGGGTCTCAAAAGGACCAATGGATTACTAAGCATAATAATTAAGAGTAGCGTCTCAGGATTGGGAAGTTCGTCAGTTACCAAGTCAGTCCATTTTTACAAAGTGCCTGTAAATATTAATCTTAATTTTAAATATAACGTTTGTATGAATCATGAGCACTCATAAAAGACAAAATTGTAAGACTAAAATGTTTGGGGGAGCCCAAAGGTCATGGGGTGGGGGCAACCCAAAGGCTTTTCTATTTTTGTATAAATATAGGAAATTTCGAGAGAACCGAGACTTTTTCCCAGTTAGACTTGTGAGAACACATTGTAAGAGGAACTATTTCGTTTTGTAATAGATAATTACAATTTTTCCTATTGGAGAAATATTTGGTGGAATGTTCAAATGATGTGCAATGGATTTTGTTGAAGGGGAACTATTTCGTTTTCAGCTTTTATTGATTAACTGTGAGATCGTTCTAACTTGTTGAACCTATGTTCTTGTATGAATGTTCTCTGGTTTATTTTATGATAATTTCCACTATGAGTAATGAATGTTTTCACAAACAATGAGCTATCTTGTTGTTCATCTATCTATTCATGTTTATGTGTTTTGAAATAAGAACATATACCTGTGATTTCTCTTAATACATGAACAGTAATACATTACTCATTAAATGATAATCTTGCTCCCTAGGGATAGCTTAGTTAGTTAGTTATTTTTATTTCTGGCTGTGTGTGATTTAGATGCAAGATAGTTTAAGACAAGAGGTAAGGACTTGCGCATCACATTGTGACTGCTCCTCATACTCTTGATCAATCTGCATTTTTAGATAGGCACTTGCATATCACACTTAAAGCTAAAAAATACAAAAATATACATGGTGGACCGGGCCGCAACCAGTAAAACCTTTTATTTTTGTTACCTAACCTACGGTAGCCAGACCGTAAACCGGACGAATTCCCCATACCAAACAGTCATGGGCTAGTTGGGAACGTTGACTGGGGAGAATCCCTTGTTTTTGTTGCCTGCGATTTTTCAGGCCTCAACAAGTGGTTTGACTCTTATATTGATGTTTTACACCTTTCTCTGTATATGTGTGGTTCATAGAACATATAGTCATGTATATACACGGGTTGTAGTCTACACAGTCGCGTACATATGCTATTACTCCTTGAACAATCATTTACATCTACCTTTTTTCTTGGGATCCTGATGTGTGGTGTTAGGTGGGTTTTGAGTGTGGTTGAGTCTTCCTAGGTTCCTTTGTTGTCTGTTGATTGCTAATGTTGTGTCCAGAGACCTCTTTTTCATTGAATTTTATTTGAAAGTATTTCTTGTCATTTATCTCCTTTTTGTTTTTCCATTTCTACTTTAGTCCTTTTCATATCAGTGTCTTGCTTGGCTTGTTTTTTCTTCTCATTGTAGTGATTCCAAGTTTGTAGTGACTTATATTGCATTTTCATTCACCTATATTTAAAATACAAAAATATTTATATCTTTGCATGTTTATTTGCATTGTGCATATGCATTCAAATTGGTACTTGCATTAAGTTTTCTTAGATGATATTAGTGTTCAGGATTTCATATAGGAAGGATTGCATTGGCATTTGAAAAGGAAAAGAATTTTATGCATTACATATAGTGGCGTACAATTTTTCATTTTAAAACAAATTTGAACTTGGCATTGTTTTTAGGAGTGCATATTTTCTTCATTGTTGATTCGTAACATCACTAGTTGCATGTCCATTTCCCCTGAGTAATCACATCCTCTAAAATTAACGCTTAAATTAAAATTGATTACAATGATTTTATTTTATAGGGTGCACCAACAAGGTTAGGTTGTAGAGTCTTGGAATAGGCTGTGGTGAGTAGTATGTCTAGGTGAGAAGAGAAATCCTTGGTATAATTAGTGTTCTCATGAGGCTCCTTTTACACAAGATTTATGCACAACGCATAGCACACATTGGTGGTAGGGGTAGCCCCCTACTAATTTATGTTGAGTGACAAAGATATTTCTGGGATATTATTCATATATGGGGGCTTTTGAGGTACCTTTGGTGCTTTTGAGATTCTGTATTTGCTACCCTTCCCATATGGTAGATCCCTCCTGATCATTTATTATATTGGAAGTGACCTTAGTTGTATTACCTAGGTATCGTGGGGGGTACTTGCAGAGGTTATTATGTGAGTGTCCTGGCCAAGTAGGGGTTGGATAGGACCATCGCTTTACACGTTGAAGTTGAGTGCCACTATAATTTTTTACACACCTCCACTTATAGTGTATGGGATTTGCAGGCCTTTGCTAGGCAATACATACCTACTACATTCGGGAGCTCACTCATCCTCCCTCTTGTATTTTTTGCATCTGACATAGTTTTACTTAGGGGTGTGCTCTTTGTTCTCTAGTTGGATCTATGGCTCATAGTTAGTTGAGTCATTTATTTATGGAGTCATCATGGATCGATTTCTATCATCTCTCCAATCTTGGCGCTTAGCAGGATTATTGCCTTGTGATCCTCCTCCTCCTCTTCGTAACAGGGTTAGACATCCTAGGAGCCCTCCTTTCCATAGAGATTCCAATAAAGTTCTTACCATGAGTACTAATTTAGAATCCTCGGAGTTCCTTCCATCCCCATCATCTGGAAAGGGGGGAGGATCCATTGAGGTTCCTCCTTCGTCTACTATATGGATTCCTGGTACCTAAGTTTATACTGACCCTCGTGGTGTTGGTCCATCCCATACTACACTATCATAGTTGTCAGACTTTATAGCTATCCACTGAAATTTTTCCTCAAGACTCGGTAAATTCCATATAGCACAAGTCCTTTTATGTTCGGCATGTCGAACATCACTACTAGTATTCTGTCACCCACTCCATGTTCTAGTGCAGACCCTGGTGTTGGACTGGGGGGGCACCACAGCACATAGATTTGAAAGTGGTCATATTCCAGCTTCCACTCCATTTTTGGGGGGATTTTCACTTCCTTCATCTGGTCTTAACACCAGTTTTCATTCCCATGGGGGTGGTAGTGGATACATGAGCATTGGTTCTATATATTACATTCCATCTTCTGACCCATCATCCACCACACTGATTCCTTCAAATGACTTTCTTATGAAAAACCATCCCTATGTCTCGCACAGTCCCTCAAGAAGTTATGATCCATTTAACTATGTTTTCAACTCTTCATATGGTGCAATTTTTTCGGTAGGTTACCTACCTCCCTATATGTTTGGGGGTCAACCGATATATCAGTCCTATAAATATGGTTATGGTTCCTCCTCCTGAGGGAAAACATCAATACCAAATTCTCATGCATCCTTATATGAGCCATATGGGGGGTGGTTATTATCCTATTGGTCAAGGCCATGGCCTTTATCAAAATCAACCATATTTGAACCAATCCTTTTAGGGAGCACGGAACTAAATGGCACATCCTAGGCTCCCATTTTTAGTCACTTTAAATCTTCCTAGCCTATCAAAACTTACCAATGACCCAGTGTGTCATGATCTGATGTGGTCGTTATTTCTCACCAAACTTCCTTTGCATATTCTGAAGTTTGAGGGAAACAATGGTGATGACCCTGGTGAATATGTGACTACATTCCACCTGTGGTGCTCTTAAAATACACTGAACCATGATTTTTTTCGTCTACAACTATTTAAACAATCCATCACAGTTTCTATCATGAAATGGTATATAGAGTTTCCTGGGGGAACATATCGAACTTTCAACCACTTAGCCTTGGTCTTCCTCAACCACTTTCAGCTTCCAGTACATTATGATTCTGTTACCAATATCTTGTCAAAATTTTGGTAGGAAAAGGCCACCCATATCTCTAATAACATTCAAGAGTGGCGTAGACTAAAGCGGTTGATCAAGGCCAACATTCCACCTAAATTTTTATTGGAATGGTTCCTGAAGTATTTATTACCATATTCGCAAAGTATGTTTCAATGTCTGGAGTGACTACCAAGGAACATGCTATCTTTAGAGCTCAACAATTAGACTTGATTTACTCTCAGTCTAGGATTTTTTATGAGAATATCCCTGACGGGCCAAGGTAAAACATTGATCCTAAGTTCAAGTATGAGACACATGTTGATGGTATTGTTGGCTTCGTATGTACCAAAGTCGTGGACCAGGTTACAACTCAAATAATAATAAAAAATATTAACTAATATGTGGTATCATATCAGCCACTCCCACTCCATCAGTGAATGTGCTTTTTTTGCATTTGTCGAGCCATAAGGGTAATCAGCAGCCTGTATGGAATATAAAAAAGGGAATAAATAACAAACGGGGTGGGAATAGAAAGGAGAATCAAAAGGATGACAAGAATGATGAGATTGTTGGGGGAAAAGAAACATAAGTCAAAGGTCAAATTCCCTTGCAATATTTTTGGGGGAGACCATCTCACCTACTTGTTCCCTCGTATTGAGGATGCCTTGAATTTCATCGCACAGAGCCTAGATGTGTTGATTAACCCACTACCTCATAACTAGAATATGGCTTCGAGTACCTCAACCACCGGAAGTAGTTCTGGTGGGAATAAAAACTTGCAATCCATGGAGGATGGTCACGGTTATATCAAGATGATGTCAACTACCAATGTTGTGACTTGTTCACGATACTATGGACCATCACAACCCAACATGGGTAGAGAGACTACACCTCCTGAAATTCCTTTGTATATCGATAATGTTGAAGCTATACTGTGCGTACCAAAAGGAGTATTAAAGCGTTTGGGACAAAATCCTAATTTCTTATTTTCCCAACATTATTCCATCATTGAGGATTTCATCCAAACTCTTTGTGTGATGTCGTCTCTTGATTTACTTGAGACTTATCCTTTGTAAAGGAGAGCAATGTTAGTTTCTCTTGGAGTAGTTGACCCTAACGGCTCCACTATGCTTAGATTTGAGACTCATTGTGTCTAGCCTTGCTTTCCTTACCATGTGGATTTTCAAGTCCATGTGGAGTGTTTGAATAACATTGTTAAAAGCACAGTTGTTGATGAAAGTGTTTGGACCTCTGTGATGTCTTTTGCTTGTTGGAAAGGCCTTGGGTCTCCCGTGTTGTCCAAATCTATGACTATGCTGAAACCATTTGATGGGAGTTTGTTCATACCACATGGAATTGTTCCCTCTCTTACAGTCAAGTTTGGAGGGAAGATCGTGCGAGTCAAAGTTGAGGTGGTTGATGTGCCCCTTGAATACAACCTTTTACTGGGTTGGAGATGGATTTGCACTATGAAGCGATCATATATTATGTATTTCGTGTCGTGTGCTTCCCTTTCAAAGATACGATTGTGACGATCAATCAATTACCATTCAATAATTCTAGTTCATCTGCATCATCGGTACCTACCATCCCAACCATTGATAATTCTCAGCCAAAAATTGAGAATCTTGGCGTTAGAATGTATTTGTCATTGATAGGAATGTATATTATTGCGAAACCAATTTTAGCTATTAGTTATACTCCTGGTGGTGGTTCCCCACCTTTGATTTCAATCCCATTTTACACAATGTATTTAGATTACCCCTAGAATATTCCTTCTTTGATTAATTTAGATGAAGATACTATACCTACCTGGGTGTGAATGTCGTTGTCTACAGTAGAGACCACTTATCAATACATAATTTATCCTACTGTGGACCCTGGTCCTTCATCTTCGTAGACGAAAGAGGAGGATATTTTACACTGCCTACTTGGTCGGTTGCATCATCATGCTCATGTGTTTACCTTGAAGACAATTTTTCCTTCAAACGAAGTGATTCTCGAGGCCATGACTGGTGCATAATGACCTTGGGAGGAGATGCATCATCAATATTACTTCCTCCCGGAGCTCGAACGAGTTGAGTGTGATGACTTTAGGATGACCTTAAGTAATAATTTTGGTTATTTTGTGATCCTATTAGGAACTCATGGAATTTATGCTAAAGGGAACATGGTGAACTTATCTCCAACTATTAATATCACATTTCTTGGATTCCTGGTAAAATTGAGAATGTTTACATCGGTGTTGATTGTTCACCCAATGAAATCAAAACATACACCAAGCTCTTAAAAGTATTTTGTGATTTATTTTCTTGGTCGTATAATTAATTGTTATGGATTGACCCCCCCATTGTTGAACATGAAATCAAAAATTATCCAAATGCTAAAATTGTTCGACAACGGTTATGTGTGATGAACCCTCGTAAAGCGCCTACTATTAAGGATAAGATAGAGAATTTTCTTAAACTTGGCTTCATATATTCAGTTCCCTTAACCAAATGGGTATCCAATCCCATTCCTATTGATAAGAAGGAAGGGACCATCCATGCATGTACCGACTTTAAATACCTGAATAGGGCTTGTCCAAAGGATAATTTCCCCACACCATTCATTGATTAGATTTTGGATGAGTCTACAGGAAGTGAGGTTTTCTCATTTATGGACAGATTTTTAGGGTACAACCAAATATATATTAAACCCAAGGATCAACATAAGACTGTATTTATGTGTCCTTGGGGTACCTTTGCATATCAAAAAATTCCTTTCGGCCTTAAAAACATCAAGGCTACTTTTCAAGTTTCAACGGACCATGACCTTCGCCTTTCAGGACCTCAAACGTATTATCGAATTTTATCTAGACAATTTATATGCTCACTCTCATTTGAGAGTAGAGCATCTAGATCATCTATGTTTTCTCTTTGAAATATTTTGTCATTATCAAATTCAGTTGAATCCTCAAAACTGCATCTTTTATGTTAAAGTTAGTTGTTTATTGGGATTTATTGTATCTAACGAGGGGATTAGGGTCGATACTTTAAAGGTTGAGAAAATAATATGATTGTATCCCTCATGCATAATTAGACACCTTAGAGTCTCCAAGGGATGATCAATTTCTTACGTATATTTGTCATCAATTATGCCAATTTGACCAAGGGATTTATGTGCTTGTTGAAGAAGGATACTTTGTTCATATGGGATGATAAATCCTAGGAGTTCTTCAACGCTCTTAATAAATCCTCCGCATTGGCCCTCATGCTTATTCCACCTGAATATAGCAGGGATTTCTTGTTGTATGTGGTCACGTCTCAAGAGAAGATTAGTATGGTTCTGGTTCAAGAGGATGATGAGCTCCAAGAGAATTTTATTTACTATCTTAGCTGAAATCTTGTTGATGAAGAACTTCGATATAGTCACACTGAGAAATTGGCCTTTGTGATTGTTCATGCAAACCAATGTTTGATACATTATATCTTGATTCGTCATACTACAGCTGTATCCCATATCAATCCATTTCAATTCGTCTTGACTAGACGGGTGATAGAGGGAAATATAATAAATGGATTGTTATCTTGCAAGAGTTCAGCCTTGAATTCATTTCAGTAAAATCAAAGATTTCATTAGTCTTTTCTAAGCTGATGTAAGATCTCCCTAGTCCAGATGAAGATATGATTCATGAGGATTCATTTGTGGATGAACATGTCATTTCCCCATATTTTTGGACATAAAAATGTTGACCATGCCCAACACATTGGGGAGTCAAAGATGCATTAATTACCTCACCTAGGGAATTTTGTCCAGATATTATTTATGAGGAAATAATTAATTAGCCTAGGAGAATGTTGCTAAATATTAAACATTATTGAGGAAAGTAGTTCATTTTTATTTAACATTAATATTTATTGAGCAAATAACATGTGTAATTGATTTTTCCATGTCAAGCACAATTGCAAGTCAACTTGCCAAGGGAGGAGATTAAGAAAGTGGAAACTCTATGAAGAAAGCAATCCGAGAGAAAACGGAAAGTACCCAAAACCTATGACAAAAGTTGTCATAAGAAAAGCAGAAAAGTTTTGAAAAAGTAGGGCGTGATTTCCTTTTGGAGACTCGGAAAAGCTGAACAAACGCAGGAAATTTTTTACAAAGGAGGGTGCAATTTCCTTTTGGAGACTCAGTCTCAAAATCATGGAAAAGCATAAAATTTGTAAGGGATAAAAGAAGAAACTATTTGAATAAGGAGGGTGAAATTCTAAGTCAAATGGATGACTTGGACAAGGAAACATCTCCACATGGCCCCTACATTCTAATTTGCTCAAGGAGGTCCCATGACTTCACTAGGGTTAGGAATTTAGGTGTTGACTTGCTCTCACATGTCACATATTTGCTCTACTTGATAAACAGGTCAGCCATAGTTATATTAAAGAACAATTCAAGCTCATTTCCATAGTTTGGTTGATGTTTTTATTGATCTATTCTTATGTGAGCATGCCTTTCTGAGTGATGTGCCTTAGACACTTGGGAGATGAGCCCCAAGCCTTCCCTTCCCCACTCCTTCATTCCTATTCTCTTCTATTTGTAGGTATGGAGTGCTTGAGTTTCAGCCATTGAAGTCCTCTCAGGCATATTTTGCAACCTCCATCATGTTCAGCACGAGCTCCGGTGAAGCCCATGCTTCACCTACGCTCTTAGCCCTTCTCTGGTCATGTTTTGGGCCTCTTGCCCACCATTTTGGAGTCTCCTTATGTAATATTCAGTCTACAAAATGATATATGATATATAGAAGCTGATAACACTATCATTTATATTTATCTGGTCGAAATAATTCTGTCCCTAAAGTTTACCTTCTCAGTTTCACATAAATCTTGATTTGTCAATGTAATGGGGTGGAATTGATCAATCTAGTGCAGTAAGGAATAAGAAAAGGTTGTGGGAATGATTTGAATGGTTTTATATGTTCATTGAAGTGGTATTAGTCTCTTTTATACTTCATATACAGTACATAAGTCAATCTATTACGAATTATCTGCTTTATTTTGCACCCTAGCTAGAATGCTAGTTTTAAATGACTAGTTTTACCATTTCTGCTAGTTTTACTCAAATAAAGTTCTGTAAGTTCTTGTGGATCAATGAAATACCCAAATTACCATACATAAATCTATATCATATTTTATTTTGGGTTGTTCTATCATTTGGGATCCTCCATTGCGCAAGGTCTCACTAGGCCAAAATTGCCTGAAATTGCCAATTCTTCCCTAAACCCTCCATACAACTCCAGATATGTAAAAAACTTTCCCAAATAATATTTTATGTTATATGAAGGTCTGATAACATCTCTTCATGTTTCCCCAATCCCCTAGTCGGAAGAACGGAAGGAATTTCCCTGGTTTCATGTTTGGGTGACCCAGAAGCGTGGCAGTAGGTTTGCACATAGAGGACTCTGAAACCTGAATGGTCCCCAATGTAAATGTGTTAGGGGAAAGGAATTAAATGTTATGAAATTACTCTTATTTTATTCCCACTACCTACTCCCTTGTCTATAAATTTTCCCAGCAAGAAACCTTTATTTTCCTAGTTTGAAGGTGCTCTAAGTGGTTTAATTCAAATATCAGAAAATTAATTTAATTTGCAAAATTAGTTAGTGTTCAGGTCTGCATATCAAACTTGGGACATAATAGAACACATATTTCTCATTACGTCTACGGAACCCTGGTATGGAAACATTATCGTCTATATCCATAATTTGAAGGTTCCCCGTCACCTCTCGAGGGATGAGCTATGATGCATCATAACTCTAAGAACTATCTCATTATCGGTGACACTTTTGTATCGTTGTGGGTTAGATTCCATTTTGTGTCATTGTTTAACCCATAATGAGGTTGAGGTTGTGTTGAATGATTTCAACATTGGGGAGTGTTGTGGTCATTTATCTGGGATTTATACAACCCAAAATATTCTTAGAGCGGGTTATTATTGGTCGTCGATATTTAAAGATTGTGTTAATGAGGTCAAGAAATGTCACCCTTTCTAGATGTTCATGTGAAACATGTGCTCGCATCCTACCCCATTACACCCAATTATCACCATCAGTCCTTTCACCAAGTAGAGGGTGGATTTTATGGATTGCAACCAAGCATCTGTCGGGGGACACCATCACATTATTGTGGATGTAGATTAATTCATGAAATGGGTAGAGGCTATGCCTATGATAAAATATGATGGTGAGATTTCCATGCATTTCATATTCAATCAGATTATCACCCAGTTCGATATCCTGAAGGAGCTTGTTGCTGACCATGGCAGGAAATTTTAGAACATGATGTTGGCGGAACTAGCCTTGAAATTAGGGTATAAGCAAGAATATCTTATTCTTAATACCCCTAGGTGAATGGTCAGGTTGAATCTATTAATTAATCCCTTAATACCATTCTACAAAAGACCATCAGAATAAGAAAAACAAATTGGCACATCATGTTATACCCTTCTTCATGGGATTATTGAACCGTGGTTAAGACTGCCATCGAATTTTATCCATATCAACTAGTGCTTGGGGTGGATTCAATATTACCAATTGAATGTGAAATCTCTTCATTGAATCTAGCCATAGATTTTTTACCTAACACTTCTGAGTTAGAGGAGTGTTTAGTCCACTTAGATCGCCTGGATGAGAAGTGTCCGGATGTCATGGTAGCTCTAGAGAGAAATAAGCATCATGTTAAGTTCCGGTACGATAACTCTATATTTCCCTATTGTTATAGTGAAGGTTACTTGGTCCTCTTGTATGATCAATATAGTTAACCGTTAGGGGCGAGTAAGTTCAAACCCATGTGGCATGGGCCTTACATTATGAAACGTGACATAGAGAAAGGTGTCGATGATTTAGAATATGAAGGGAATTCCTTGGAGGACCCTAGAAATGGGATTTATCTCAAGAAGTAATATGATTGAACTTTATCTTAGGCTAGTATCTTGTACATGATAGTACAGCTTTGCATAGTTTGACTTTTATTCCCTTGTAGTGTTATCAGTTTGTTGACATGCTTCCTATTCTATGGAAGATGTTGACAAAGTTTTTGATATACTTAGGATTCATTGATGGTGCTAGTCGCCAAACCCAGAAGCTAGCTTTGGTTGCTTGGGTTATCTATGCACCTGAGGTCAACTGGTGTCTTCAGGAAGAGTATGCCTTTGGCCATATTTAAATAATGTTTTTGAGTATAGTGTCATGATTTAACTATTACGCGATGTCATTTCAAATGGAATTCAGTCTCTTGAAGTTATCCTAGACTCGCAGTTAGTTAGGTCACAATTGAATGGAATGTACCATATCAAGGACCCTACATCATTGAGAATATTCTTAAGGATAATAAGCTTGGAGTGGCAGTTTGACTACATTACATACATTCACATACCTAGACATTGTAATCGAGTTTTTGATTCATATGAAAATTATGTTTTAGATTGGAATTTGTCACATCAATGAATAAGTATGTAAATTAAAACATCCACCTTCATAGATGTGTATATATATATATCAAACTGATCACTATAAGCCTTTATTTCTGGTATATGTTCCAAAAAATGGTATCATAATAAAAAAATGGGCTTTAAGCCACCAAAATATACATGGCCAATATGAAACGTATATCCCGACATCTATTCTTGTGGTCCTAGATGATTATCATGGTAATAAACTGCAACATTTTCCAACCTACTGAACAACCTAACCCATGGACAGGGTACCCCAAGCACATTCCTATGCATTGCCTCGGGAAAGTCCTCAACTTGTACCATGGGGATCATCTGTGTCAATCGGGCCATGTAGTAATGTATGTTCTATAATTCCCACTCAGCATCAGCATCAATCATCTCATATCCGTTCCCCCTACTTTGATGTCATGGGAAACAATTTGGTCATCGTGGACCTATGTCTAAGCACACAAACTTAATGTAAGTACCTGATACCACCAAAACAAGTTTTTGGTTTCCACATATATCGAAAATACAAAAAAAAATTAAATAATTCAAAAAATAAATGAGATCTTACCGATATCTATAAATGCATACCCAGGCGGTAGTGGCATATCTCAATCTCCATGGAATTCAATCCCTGCATAGTGATAGTCATCTTTGACAATGATCGGTCGCCACCACCAGTAGAAAAAGTTAGGTGGGTAAGGAGTGGGTTCCCTACCTAATCCTAACCTTTGCATCACATATGTCCAGCATGTTTGGGTTGGATATCATAGACTGTGAGGAGGGACCTCAACTCTAAGGCTAAGACTCGGTACCCTCTCAAAAAAGAAAGAGCTTAATATGTTGGAAAACCCAAAAAAATTTATCTGACCTAGCTTACATTCAGTCAATTGTTGTTTCATGGTTCTCAATATTGAAGTACTCCAGTCATATACCATGGGCCGCATGCATTCTATAGTGTAGAACATGAGAGGTCACAATTCTTAATGTAGTGATGTTGATCTCACTATTCTATCCAAAACTAGAATGATTACCTTGATACTTAGGCTCTCAATGGAATTTACCAGGACTTAACTTCCCCTCTTTTTCAGTATCTAGAACACAATATATAGCTATGTATTCACCTATAGTCACTCCGCAACCTGCTCCATGAGCCCATATATTTACTACCTCTCCTCGAAGGGATAGTTCAGTAATGAAGTAGATTTCCTCTACCTCAAGTCTCACGACATCCCATCTAGTATGAATTTTTTTGTGCCTAGATCCCAATAATCCATGAACATTTGCAAGAGTCTTGGTTGAGACCTCAAACTCCCAAGGTTCCAAAACATGTATAGACCACACCTTTGTAACGCTTTTAGAGCATTTGTGTCAACATGAACTACCCTATCAACATCCTAATGTTCACATTCTCTCCATTCTAGCACCATCCTACCAATAAAAACCAAAATTATGTGAGTTTTTAGCATTCAATTTGACATTCGCGGGCTTATAGGCAAGTTTTAGTGACAACAAATGTGTATGTATGCGGGAAGGCTTTATTTTCCTATGTATATGTGGTCCTATATGCGACCCAATGATATCTCACCCATGTGGACCAATAAACCCACCTTTGGTGGTCCAAAGATTAAAAATTCACCATTAAAATTAAAAATGCATCCATTGGATGGATAGAGAGTGGGATTATGAGTTACCTGGTCCTAATCGTTGTCGATATCATGGCCCGTAGCTCCCAAAATCTTAGTTTGAATTTTGGTGGTGAAATATGCTCCAAATGCTCTATGATAAGTAAAAATCAAATGGTATGGTAAAAAAATGATTTTTGACTATTTATTAAATAATTTTACCCGCTTTTCCTATAGTTTGGAGTCTTTAATGACTATTTCCAGCTGTTTGGAATTATATTGTTGTGTAGGGTCCCCTTTTGGTGCACTTTCATTGATATTTTGGCTCGTTCATGCCCATGGCATGTATAAAACTGAACTGGCCTATAGGATAGGACCACTTTCCGTGTGCATTATGCATTATCCTATGACTATGTCACATTAACCATAGGTACGAACCCACTTATTATTGTCATGGAACCATCCTACTGCTACTAGAAGTGACATTACGTAAGTGGTAGAGCTTCCCTAATCATGGGTGCCTTAGTTAGATCCCACATTGTCATTCAGCGCCCATGCATAGCACCCCACCTAGGTCTGGGAGTCCCTTGTAGTCTCGCCATGCCTTTAAACGAGAACCTTATATTATTTATTAACTTTATGTTGGTTATCTCCTATAGGGACTCCCATTTTTATCAAGTTTTAATTACATTGTATGCATCCACTTATCCTATTGATCTGAACATTGGCTCCCCGCTTCACTTTTATAATCCATATAGCCAGAGCTTGTCTCAATTCTAGCCAAGAAAACCCTCTCAGTTATCTTTTGCAGCTTGATTATCCCATACTCGGAAGAGACTATTAGTTTTTCTATATCTTATCAGCTTAATCAATATATTTGTGTGAAAGAATAACAAGTACAACATATGCATAAGATATAATAGATACACAAGACACAAATATTTTCACCGAGGAAACCATAAAGGAGAAAACCCCGCAAACAAACTCAGAATAGTATATTCACAAAGACTTTCATGAGATTATCAATCATATTAATAAGAAGCATTCAGCAGTTATCTATCTCTCCTCCCTTGTCTCTCTCTCTCTCTCATGTGAACTTGAGTGAGTGTGAGGTGTGTATAAATGAGGGAGGGTGTCTCCCTATTTATACTAATTAAGTTTCTGAACTTTTACATGACTGGGCTGACCTGTTTCACTAATAGGGATGACTTCTCCTAGAGAGACTCCAAATACACATTACATGATGTCACAATGGGGACTATTTCCCTAACTTGCAACGGAGGTTGTAAATCGAAGTCTAGACACAATAAATACATCCCACAAGAATGAAAACAACATCTCCAATGGGGGTACAACAACATACAATGATAATATATATCAGAATATCTTCTGAAGTTACAAATACATCAACACTCCCTCTTAACTAGGAAAGTATTCTCTCTCTTCCACAACCATCAACACATCTTGTCAAGTATTGATCGCAGAGTCATCATCATGGAGTCATAGAGTCATCATCATATTTGTTTCCATCATCATATTTTTATCGATCATCAAATGGTACTATCTGTCATCAAAATTTTCTACAGAGACGGCCCTTTTTCATCAGGGGTGTAGGCGTAGTCTTCATCCAGGTCTTCATCACATCTTCAAGCAATCCATCTCGTAGGGACTGTCCAAGACCTTCTTTACATTGCCATGATAATAACCTACGTCTTCTATATTTATCTCATCATATCCATATCATCTCTTTTGTCCTGCACACACAAAAAAACAAAGCACACAGAGCATCCATGGTCAACCTGTGTTCTACCAGTAAAGGAGAACCTCCTAGGTGCACCTCGCATTCTTCGTGACCTAATCACCTCAACATCGGAAAACACACATATATAGCTATATATGTGTTATGGAGAGAAACTTCCTATGGCTTGGGGTGTACCACAACAAACAACTTTGACACTAGAAATCAATATTTCCCAATATGCAAGAGAAACCAAACATCTAACACTAAGGGATACTGAATTGTACCTTATTCTGGATGGGTGAAGTAGATCCCCATTGAGATTCCCAATTCACGCTTGTATTATCAATTCGCTCTCAACAACAGCAAACAAGAAAAGCATTCTCTATAATAATGTGCTAGACCAATGCTAGCATATATATTCAATATTGCATAAATAATTAAACATATCCATGGATTCAATATTCATATTAAATTGCACATAATTGGACAGGAAAAGATATTTCTATTAATAAAATCAGATATTACAATAGTGACAACCTCCGTCGGCACATCTATGAACCAAAGAAATCGAGTCCTCCACCTCGGCCTCCACCACCTCAATCCTCCATCTCTTGATAGCAAGCTCACAAGTAAAGGCAAGCTTGGGAAGAACACAAAGTGCTCCAAAGGGACAAAGGGATGCAAACTCAAGTATATGAAAACCGTGGAAACAATGGACTATAGTTTACTTTCTCTTCAATTCCTCCTCTTCAATGTATCCAAGGGGTTCCTTATATAGCACTCCAAAAGGGTAATGGAGGGTCGAATCTGAGCGTTCTCAAGGAATTTGGAAGGCCAAGAGTCAAGTTATTTGGACTCCTATGAGTAAAACTCCAAAAATATTTGGAATTATGCACACATCTCGATGTACACGGGTTTGAGATCAAAATTCACGTGTACACACAAGTATGGGATTAAAACTCACGTACAGCAATAAACAGGGGTTTTTAAGGGATGATCTTGGAACATAAAAGGATAATATGATTCCATGGGATCTAAAGAGTTTGAAGAGGGACAAGGAAGGCCATAAATATGTGATCAACGATGTGTGGTAAAATCAGCTATAACATATGCCCCCTAATGTGTGAGGTCAAAGGGGTAACATGATGGCCGAAATACATTATAAAATCCATCCCATAAGTTGAGTAATGAATACCCAGGTGGAAGAACCAGCACTCATCAGTACAACACAATAATCAATCTTTGCATATGACTGAAAATACATATAGCAGTCTCATATACATAAGAGTACAATGGCCATGAATAGGCATGATATACAAAATGTGACATGTGTGGTCATTGTCACGTACAATTAACAACAGATCAAAATCTACAAAGCGGATGAAGATATACAATGGATCAAGATCTCCATAGTGGATGAAGATGTCTGATATACATTAGAATCAAATCACAAGAGCTAAAATCTCATGAAAACTGGCACAATCAATGAGGTAGCATATATGGAATGCCACCAAGCTGGAAGGTCTTCTACACAAACTGCTATGTGAGCATGTCCTACAATGTGAATAGATGTGTCGAGGTCGAATATAGTAGTCCAACGTCTGATTACCAGTCATTGATGTATATCATTAACTGATGTGATATCACCCACCGATAATGAAAATGGGAAGGTATATAGTGCAATCCTAACAAATGTTAATAGATGTGCTGAGGTCTAACACTTGGAAGAATCCATCAATCAGGGGACATTGATGTATTCCCAAAATTTTCAATGGCGAGAGAACCTACCACTGATGACTGTAAGTCTCAAGGCACTCAAATGACTCTAGAATCCTATTCCAGAATAAATTATATGAATTCGATGGAATGGAATCCATTGGAAGGAGGGAATTAAGGCATCCCCCATCAACCAACAAGAGGTACTCAGTAATGTTGTATAATGTGCAAGAACTCGAACAAGATGTGCACAAACCAGTAATAGTACTGGGAATGGTCGACATGCAAAGTCAAGATAACTGAGGAATGGCCGAATCGGGCTTCAAATTCCTTCGAACAAGAGCATAAAGGTGAATGGTGATTGAAGGTAGGCAGCATGGACTCCATATGCAAACTGGGACATCTCTGTGACACACAAGGCATCAATAGAGGCTCCATAGGGACTGGAAGCTTAACTAGTCTGTGGAGATAAAATTAGAGTAATGAGTACAGCTCCTAAATTCAAACTAATAACCCAACCAACAGATGTGATATATAGTTCTTTGTTCGAAGGTGACACGACTCAACTGCTGCCAAAGATAACATCTTTTCCTGTCCGGATTTTTGGTTTTTTTATTTTTTTGTACTTTTTCAGATATTTTGAAAATATTGAAAAAGAATAAAAGTGCTTTATAGTACAAATCTAGGAGGAGACGAGTGTCAGTGTGCTAGAAAACTAGTTCCAAGAAGTGGAACATTCCTATGCTCAATGCAAGGATATATGTGCAGGATAACGACACTCAGGGGAAGGTATCCTCCTGGTTAAAGGGATGATCAAGCTACAAAATATATGTAAAAAGGCTCTACTTGGCTAGACATGAGACAAGCTCAGGCTATATGGTTGATAACTCAAAGTCAGGGAGCTGGTATAAAGCTCAAGAAGGCAAGCAAAACTCATGAAATTGCAATTACAACTTGATATATACAAGGGATTCCTAAGGGAAATGGCCACCATTAAATTCAAGAGGAGTATGAAGCACTTTCTCAAAGACATGGTGAGACTAAAAGGACTCCCATAACCTAAATGAGAAATGTCGACATGGGAAGCAAATGAAATATGGAATCTAACTAGGGAACCCATGTATGGGAAAGCTCTACCATTCACATAATGCCACTTCTAACAGCAGCAAGAGGGTTTCGTGACATCATGGAATGGGTTTGTACCGAAGGTTAAGATGAACGGGTCATAAGGTCATGCAAAATGCAGGCGGATGTGAAATCCTAACCTATATGCTAGTTTAGACATGATACCTATAATAGACACAAACGGATCAAAGTCTCAGTCAAACCACCCTCAAAACGGGCTCCTACAACATCATATTAGTCCAAACAATCCAAAATGGTCAGAAATGGTCAAAAACTATAGGAAGTGGGTAAAAATTTCAAAACAAATTCTATAAAATAGTGAAAAATCAAAAATTTCACACCATTTTGAAAATTCACCCACCATAGTGCATTTGTATCCAGAACTTCAAGAACTGATTCCAGAAGCATCGTTTGATGAAATCACTCTGCATTTGGTCCAGGTAATTACCCAAGCCCTTCTCTTTCACTTTCATGCAAAAAAAATTTAATTTTAGTGGTCAATTTTTTTGTTTAGGCCACCCCAAAATGTGCATTTCGGCCCACGCGAAAATCGAGTCTTTTTCTGCGTATAGGGCTGGGTATATGCGGAAAATACCATGATACCCATGTGCATACGTGGTTGCTCTGGAAATAGTCGCATATAGGGCCGCAAATGTGATTTTCAAAGGTAAACACTGATGAAACTCAAAAAAACATTGTGCAGGATGGTGCTCGAATGGAGAGAGAGGGAACATGGTGATGTTGAAGAGGCAGTGCAAGGAGATCTAATGGCTCAACAAGCATTGAGGGCTTGTGGGTTGTATAATTTTTGGTGCCTTGGAATTTTGAGGGATAAAGCAAGGCTACTCCAGCTACTAGGAGACTACTAGGATCCAGATTCTGAAACCTTTTAGTTGGATGGGATGACGCTCAGCATCGAAATTGAGGACATATATTTTATCATAGGTTTGTCCCAGCGAGGGGAGATGGTGAAACTTTGATCCCGTGGGCCAGGAGGTGGGCTGACTATAGAGGAGTACATAGTTGTGTATTGCCTTCCTGATACAGAGAAGGTTGGGATTCAAATCCTGCCAAACACAATTCAGAACCTGGGGCTAAAATCCATACTATTGGCATTGGGCAGAATCGCAGGTTTAGCGTCACTCCACCAGGCCTCAAGTCCAATGATGTTCTATGTAGTAGAGTGCACATGAACCACGATATATGATTGGGGTACCTCACTGCTAAGCAACATGAAGCAGCAACTCAGTGACTGCAAGATGGGAAGGATACGGATCTTTGGGTTAGGCAACATATGTTATACCAAAATCCTGTCACCATCATGTGATAATACATTTGACATACCTACTTTCCTTGAATCCCAGCTTCTAGAGTGGAAACTAAATGGTTTTTTATGAATCTGTCATAAAAAATCCTAGCACCGTGCATGCCCCTTTATCCAAGAGCGGTACCCCTGCTTGTACTGCCTTTCATCGGTTGTCCACAAGTGGTGCCACCACCCATTGACCTTGGTCCATAGCCGGTTATTACCAGAACTGCTCTATCATAGAAGGATAAGCACGGTACCCTGGGTAAAAAGGGAAAACGAGAAGCTTCTCAAGGATTCTAGATGATAAGCCTCATGTAGTAGCTTATCCCTACTGTTGTGGGTTGGTTGAGCTCTATATCCCTCATCCTAGGATCTTAGAGGCCACCTCACCCACTAATTTATCAACCATCTCTATCCATTAAAGCCCTATAAATATGAGCTCATAGCCATGGTTGAGGGAGAACATTGAAGGTATTGTTATGCTGTTGGATTGATTCTTGGCCCAAGATAATTTGGAGAGAGCATAGAGAGCTAGAGTCGGAGATTTTGGGGATGAAGAGCTGGTTTCATGGAGATGCATGTCAACACTAAGGCTTGGTTGTAAAATTATTCATATTTCTAATGCAAGTTGATTTTTTGTCCCATATATATTGTTGATGTTTGACTTCAGATATATATTGCTAGATTCCTTAGTCACTAGCATAGATTAGTAGATCATATTCTGGTTGCTTTGATTTGTTTCATGTTGAGCTTGATTGTAGGTGCACAGGTGGACTATCAAAGTCTTGTATTCCAGATATATACAGTGTCTAGGGAGAGTTATCAGCCTCTGTGATCTATTTGTTCTAGATCTGAACTATTCAGACCAGCGGAACACCTTGCTGTCTGCAGGAGGTGAAATATTTCGGCTAACAAATCTAGCGACCATACTAGGGAGTGAAGTATTCATTTGTTCTGATCTTCCTCAGTTTTCAACTCTTGTCTGAATCCAGGATTCGTTTTCTTCAACTCTTTTCAGTCAGATCTACTTTCTAATTTGTATTATTTTGGTTTGAAATTTCCAGATCTGTTCAGATCTGAGTCATTTCGGTCTTTTATGCTATGTTACCACATTCAATTCGACAGTATTTGCATTGATCTAGTATTTTCTGATCTGATCCATTGTTCTCTTTTTTGTTTTGGCCATCTACAGGGAATTGCGGCCATGCTTTGTACGAGGAGCGGTGCCATCGCTTGGACATAGTGAGCAGTAAGCGGTTCCACCACCTGTATCTGGTTTGCAAGGAGCGGTGCTACTTTGGAAATGCTCTTACGACACCTATGAAGCATGGTTCCAGGTAGGCATTAGTCCAAAACTATTTTTCCTAATTTTTCTTTGTCAAAATTTGGAATTTTGACTGCTTTCAATTCTGTTATCAGGCTTGTGTTACTGAATCTGATGTGTGTGGCTTGCTGCTTTAATGGTTTAAGACTAATTTCAGTGGAGTTTCAAAAGTTTGTTTAGTCTTTTTTATTGTTCATTCGCTTCTTTCTTGTTGGTTGTGCTTAAAGAAGGATTTCTTGTTTTCTGAAAGTTTGGGTGCTCATTGAAGTCTCTTTTCATTGCATATGCTGAAAGAAGAACACTATATTAGCTTCTAGATTTTATTTCTTGCTTGCATAGTAAACTTCTTTTTCTTTCCTTCAAAAATAAAAGTTTTGCTTGAGATTAGGACATCATATTTAAGCATTGGATTTGGGTTTTCTGATTGGATTTACAAGCTTTCAGGACCTTTATGATCTTTCATCTCTCATGCATATAGGACTATCTCGATCGAAATATTAAAAAATGGTAGTTTTAAGTTATATTTGCTTATGCTTTTGAGAAATTTGAAAAGTTAGAGTGCATTGGCATATAGGTGTGCTTGGTGTTGTTCTTTTAGGAAAAGAGATTCTCACCCTTTTCATTTTCTTTTGAAAAGAAGAATTTGGTTTGTAAAAGTGTTTAATTGTCTTTGATTTGATGTTCAAGACTGTTGATTGGAATTTTTTTTTGTTTTGAAACAAAAAGAAAAACACTCTCTTCTCTCCCGTAAGTAGGAATATTGAACGGTAAAGTGAACATTTCCACAAGCATATTGCATGGTTTTACTTTTCTGTCAAAACATCATGCATTCACCTAACCGTACAAGTTAAAATTAACGGTAGTTATAGGTTAAAATTTACATAGTAACTTGAGTGATAGGTTAGAGACGTGTTCGGGCGTCGTAAAATGTAGCAGCTGTCGTTATTTGTCAGCATTACATTCCAAGACTCACGCGGTTCTTCCACGTATCATCGTTATATCGAACGTCCTTTCACATACCCTTGAGATATATAGAAAGGTACTTCATGTACTCGATTGTATATCAGAAGGCCCCTTGTGTACGGTTATGCATTAGATAGCACTACTACTGATTCGAGCTCCCACGTACCTTGAGTATATCGGGAGACCCCACTAGGGTACCTTATCTATTTGACAAAATCCCTTTGGCCGTCTTGTTTGTATCCATACACCCAAAACATCATTCAGGGAGATTACTATGCACGTATCCTCAAGGTATATCACGAGTGGCACCTTATTGACAATCCTAGTGAGAGACCTGACTTTTGAACCCCGGTTATTTTAAGTCTGCTTGTTTTGACCTATAGTTTGAGTAGGGAAGCCTTTTGGTGTGTTTTTTCTAGATTTTCAAACCCTAGGTTAGATAGGAACTATACAAACTGGCTGAGTTAAGACAGTCCAGGAGAGTGGTCCTAATGCTCCTTTTTGGGAGACACCTATTGGACAGGCCATTGCCTCATTTGGCACCCATGTAAGTTCTCCTGAGAATGAAGAAGAACGCAGGAAATACCGTGTTGCTATTCTCTATGCACAGGAGGTAGAAAAGTAGATTGATAACCTATTAGGCTCTACACCAGTATGATCCACATATATTCCTGTGGGATATCATTCGCTAGATGATTCTATGAGACCCATTGAACCGATTATAGATCGTCCATTAACAACCCACAGCCCAAGTCAAAATTCCACCCCTCTCACCTCTTATGTTATGTCTGTTCCAAATCCTCCCAGGCCTTTTGCATCTAGGGCCCAACCTTCAATTCTTGTTTCATTAGTACCTTTGAATGCCAGGGGGAAACCCCCAGCATGACCTACGTTATCTGATACCGGAGTTGTACCTAGTCAAGAGCAGACCTCTAACATAGAAACATCTACATTTTTTGTCCCTCCCACCCACACTAATGTGGTAACTCCCACATCTAGTTCAAGTCAGCCCTTGGGGGCACAACCTGTTACCATTCAGTATTCTAGTGGTTATGGTTATCAAATACCTGTAGGTAATCATCCATCTAATCCTACTAGAATTCCATACCCTAGTAACACTTTTACGCCATGGTGGAAACCCAACCAGTCTTACATGCTAGCTATGGGAGGGATACCTATACATACTGCGCGAGGTGTGGGAGGACCACCTTATGGAGGTCCTCCCCCTGGGGGACCTCATGGTCCTGAAGGATCTGGAAATTTTCCTCCTCATGGTCCTGGAGGTCTTAGTGGTCCTGGGGGACATGGTGGATTTCCTTCTTATGGCTCTGGAGGGTCTAGTGGCCCTCCACCTAGTGGTTCTAGTGGCTCTAGAGGCTTCCCACCTCCTGGAGGCTCTGAAGGGTCTGGTGGTCCACCTCCTGGTGGTCCTAGTGGTCCTGGTGGTCCCAGTGGTCCTGGTGGTCCCGGTGGCTCTGGTGGTCCTCCTCTTGGAGGCCCTAGTGGTCCTAGAAGCCCTAATTCTCTAAATCAACCCCCCATGGGCGGATCTTCCGATAGTTCTTCTTCACAGCAACCTGTTTATCAGTCTACCTATGGCCCTACTGGTAATTATATGCCATATCAATATTACCAGTATGTGGAACCCAATAGACAGTTACCTTTCCTAGCAACTTTGGACTTGCCTAATTTTTCCAAGTTGATTAATGATCCCATTCGACACAATCCCTTATGGCCTCCCATTCCGATAAACTTACCATCAGATATTCCAAAATTCGATGGGAAGCAGGGTGAAGATCTACGGAACCATGTTATGACTTTTCATTTGTGGTGTTCCTCGAACTCCCTCATGGATGATTCCGTTCGGTTACGACTCTTTCAGTGAACTTTGACCAGTACGGCCATGAAGTGGTACATTGAACTCCCATAACATTCGTTTGTTGATTTTCGCTCGTTGGAAACTGTATTTCTTATGCACTTTCAGCTCCCCATTCGTTATGAAATGGGCACTGATCTTTTAACTTCTCTATGACAGAACACCTCCACCCATATTTCCGATCATATTCATGAATGGAGAAGGTGGAGAAGTCTTTTTAAGGCCCCTATTCCGGATCAGTTGTTAGCTGATTGGTTCACTAAGTCCTTGTTGCCTCCTATTGCCCGAGATGTGGCCATGGGCGGTGTCGTTACCGAAGAGAAGGCTATTAGTCGAGCTCAGTACCTAGACTTGGTCTATTCCTAGTTCGAGACTCTTTATGACCTGATTCCTCAAGCTCCTCACCCCAGCACTGACCCTGCTAAGCCACCAGCAGAAGTACCTGTTGATGGGGTTGTTGGTTCAATCTAGTCCCCATACACAGCAAAACCTGCCAAGCAAACCTAAACTGCTACTCGTTCGACTCCCAAGGTTTCTACCAAGGTAAATTCTATTCAAAGTACTCAAACCTCGGGTAATAAAAAGAAAGGTAAAAATCGAAATAAAAAACCTAGAAACCAATAGGAGACCCCACGATCAACCTATAATGACAATGACAAAGGGAAAAGGAAGGATAAATATCCTTGTCTATTATACGGAGGTGACCACTTTTCAAAGGAGTGTCCCCATCGGGATGAAATCTCCTAGTTTCTGAAGTCCAATCCCACACCTACAGTACTTACAGATCCCTTTCCCTCTCAACAACAACTAGTAGACCACATGTCCAACCAGGGTAACTCTAGTTCATCGGAGGAAATTCATATGATGTCCTCAGATACCATCCATCTACAAACTTGAATCTAAAATTATGATAAACTCACAGACAAGAATGAAGATCAATCTTCTTCAGGGATAGCTCCCTCTACTAGTTCTCTGGAATCCTCGTCTACTGTTCCCTTGTCTATCGAGAAGCCTACTCTTGACATGATTTTGCGCCCATCAAAGAGTACTCTTTGGAAGGTTGTCTTTAATCCCAATGCCCGATCTGCTCAATTTTATAATGTAGTTGAAGATCTTGCTCAGGCACCTTGTGCGATGTCTACCCTAGAAGTACTCCAAAGTTTCCCCACACAACGCAAGAACTTGTTGACAGCTTTGGGAGCTGTAGACCCGGATAACACTAACTTGATTCACTTCAACGTTGAGAAATATAAACCTAGATTACCGCATAAACTTTATTTTTATATCATTACAAAATTAGTGGGAAAGAAATTCTTTCGAAAGGTACTAGATGAAAGAGCTTCGGACTCGGTGTTATCTCTGACTTGTTGGAAAGCCCTTGGCTCTCCGGAGCTTGTTACATCAGCTATGACCCTTAAAGCCTTTGATGGATGGGGTTTTCAACCCCATGGCCTCATATCAGCCCTCGTGGTCAAGCTGGGGGGAAAAACCATTTCCATCCAAGTAGAAGTGGTAGATGCCCCTTTGGATTATAACCTCCTTTTAGGAAGGAATTGGTTCTATGCCATGAATGTTGTTGCTTCAATAGTATTTCAAATGGTCCAATTCCCACATCTTGGGAGAACTGTTACCATTGACCAGCTTGATTTATGTATGCCAGATGTTACTACGTCCATGGCTAATAACATCCCCATGTTAGGTCAATCCCCTCCTCCTTACCAGTCGATTGGGGTAGGTATGCTGAAGGATTCATCCCTTATGGGGATTTTTCCCTCTACTCCTCCTTGCATAGATACTGTGATAGTACATATGATCACCTCATTTGATTTTGAGCCCAAGGGCCAAAATTTTGTTGATTCCACCTCATTGAGCCCGCACAAAGCTATGTATGACACCATTCAAACTTGTTCTGAAGATTACACTGATGGCCTTCATTTAGTGGCTTCGGATCCTTACCATTTACCATATTGGTTAGAACCTTCTCTTCCGATTCTAGATTATCTCTCTGAGGATTTTCCTTCCGACGAGTCCTTTATAGAGATCATGAATACATATGAGCCCATTTGGGAGGATCACCATCATAGATCCATGTTCCTCCCCAATACCAGTTCAGGAAGCCATGATTTTGCATCCTTGTTTCCTAATGATATTGTCAACGTTCTGCAAAGTCCTATATTGTTGCAAGACACAGATTCTGAAGGAAACATTTGCAACATTACCCAAATGAACCAAATTGACATCTCAGCCAAGCCTGATGTTATTGAGCACGTTCATGTTGGGAAGAACTGCTCCATAGATGAATCTAAGGCAATTTTTAAGGCACTTTGTGGTCCACAAGATTAAAACTTATCCCATGGCTAAACCTATCAGGCAGAAACTTAGGCAAGTCCATCCTAGGAAGGTCGCAGCTATTAAAGCTGAGATTAAGAAACTTCTGAAAGCTAGTTTTATTTATCATGTACCTTTGATGGAATGGGTATCGAACTTTGTCCCTGTCAATAAAACGCAGGACACAATTAGAGTCTGCATCGACTTTAGGGATTTAAATAAAGCTTGTCCCAAAGACAACTTTCCTACACTACATATCGATCAGATTATCGACAACTGTGCTAGAAGTGTCATATTTTCATTCATGGATGGCTTCTCCAGCTGCAATCAGATTGAGATATTGCCCTCCGGTCAGCATAAGATGGCATTCATTTTCCCATGGGGAACCTTTGCATATAAGAAGTTACCTTTCGGCTTGAAAAATGTTGGAGCCACGTTCCAGTGTGCGATGTCCTATGTGTTTCACGACATTAAACATATTGTTGAATCGTACCTTGATGACCTCCCTGCTCATTCACAGCGACGGGAGGACCATCCAGGTCATCTTAGAGACATATTCCTGAGATGTCGTCATTATAATATACGACTCAATCCACATAAATGTGTTTTCTGCATTGAGACGAGACTTCTGCTTGGATTTGTGGTATCCAAAGATGGCATCCAGATTGATCCTTTGAAGATTGCCACTATCATTAATCTACCAGCCCCAACCAATATCCTTGAACTCCAAAGTTTGCAGGGGAAGGAAAACTTTCTCCGTCGTTTCGTGTGCAATTTCGCTGAGAAAATGCACGGTTATATGCGTCTCCTCAAGAAGAACACTCCATTCTTCTGGGATGACCAAGCCCAATGCGCCTTTGATAATCTTAAGCATGCTCTGACTCATTCACCCATGATACACCCCTCGAATTATTCAAAAGAATTTCTCTTGTATATTGCTGCCTCTGTTACTACCATCGCCATGGTTTTAGTGCAGGACAATCTCCACGGTCAGGAGCATGTGATTTATTACGCCAGTAAGAATCTTATTGATTCTGAAACCTGTTATTCACATGTGGAGAAGCTAGCTTTGGCCACGGTCATTACTGTGCAAAAATTTCATCACTACATTCTACTTTGCACTACCACCATATTGGCAGACCAAAACACGATGTACTACATTCTGACTTGTCAGGTACTCGGGGGCAAGTACTCCCATTGGATCGTCATCCTTCAGTAGTTCGATCTTGATTTTGCCAAGGCTACATCAAAGAAATCCTTGGTTTTTGCTGAACTTATGTGTGACCTTCCCTGTGCTACCACGGATTCTGAGCCAGCGATTCATTTCCAGATGAATTCCTATTCCTAATTAGTGCTACTGATCCTTGGTATGGAGATTTTCTAATTTATCTCCAGACCCAGCGTTTTCAACTGCATCTATCTCATGACGATCATCACCACATCCGTCACCGCGTGAAGTACTATCTTATCTTGAATGATACCTTGTATAGATGTGGGATTGACTCCGTTCTCCAGCGATGCCTCACTCATGAGGAGACTGAACACGTGTTGAATGATTGCCACTCTAGAACATGTGGCGGTCATTTATCTAGGATGGCTACAACCTATAAAATCCTTCACGCTGGCTATTTCTGGCCTTCTGTCTTCAAAGACTATCATGAGGCTGTTAAGAAATGCCCACCTTACCAACATTTTTATCCCAAAAATCGCACCCATCATGCTCCGCTTCACCCCATCATTGTCGTTGGCCCTTTTTCCAAATGGGAGCTTGACTTCATGCATTGTAAGCCTACCTCTGCCAGGGGGCATGGTTACATCATCGTAGCCATGGATTATTTCACAAAATGGGTCAAGGCCATGCCTACATATGCAGAAGATGGTAAGACTACCGCTCTCTTCTTGTTCAATCATGTCATCGCTAGATTTGGAGTTCTGCAGTCCATTGTCACTGATCACGGATCTCATTTCCGTAATCAAATGATGGAGGAATTGAGTGCCAAGCTATGTTTTCACCATGAAAAATCTACGATGTATTATCCACAATCTAATGGTCATGTAGAGGCCATTAACAAGGATTTTAAAACTATGGTTCATCGGATGGTTGGATATCATAAATCCAATTGGCATCTCATTCTTTTTTCCACTCTTTGGGCTTATTGGAATTCCATGAAAACAGCTACTGGTTTCACGCCACTCGAGCTTGTCTATGGACTTGAAGCTGTCTTGTCGATCCAATGTCAGATTCCATCTTTACAACTTGTCGTCGAACTTCTCCCAGACACTTCCACAAAGGAAGCAAGATTTTTGTACTTAAATAACCTTTATGAGACTCGTAGAGATGTTTCCTTGGCTAATAAGGAACATAAGAAACGCGTCAAGGCACAGTATGATAACTCCATCCAACCTCGTGTTTTCAATGAGGGTGACCTAGTTGTGACTTATGACCATAGATATCACAAGCTATGGAAGGGTAAGCTCGAGTCCATGTGGTATGGACCTTTTGTTATTTCCAAGGTGTTAGAGAAAGGAGCCTATGAGTTAGTTGATTATGATGGAATCCCTTTGGGGAAAACTCACAATGGGTTGTACCTAAAAAGGTACTATGCCTAGGTTTTCTTGGATGGTATCTTGTATATATGTATATTGATTGACTTTCAATGTGATTTTAGTATTTTCAAGATGGTTTTGAGTTTTAGTGTCCGCATCTATTTATACCATGTTTTGGTCATGCAGATGTCTTTCTACGGCTTCGATGATGGTGCTTTCCGCCACACCTTGAATCTAGCCTCGGCTGCTTGGGTTCTCTATTCCCCAGCTGAATATTTGGTCAGTTCAGGAGTGGTTTTCTTAGGTCCCGCTACTAATAACATCGCCGAGTATGAAGCGGTCATCAGTCTTCTGACTGAAGCTGCCTCCCAGGATGTCTGTGCTCTATAATTTTTGATGGACTCTCAGCTCATGGTTTGTCATTTAAACAATGTCTACACCTTTAGGAACCCGGTGCTCCGTTGCCTCTTTCGGAGGGTACATTTGTTAGAAAGATCATTTGGAACCATTACCAATAGGCATATCCCTAGGGAACATAATGTAGTTGCTGATTCATTGGCCAATTACATCCTAGATTGGCATATTTCCCATTCATGACGTTAAATCAAACATGATACATTGTAAATAAACATTTAAAGACACATAGAACTCATAGAAAATGCATTTATCCATTTGAGACATATAAACACCATGTAAAAGTTTGTATATAAATATATATATACGAAAAAATTTTACAAAAAATAGGTCCCGAGACCTCATCTGAAGCACGTAGGCTTTCAGGAAAAAACATCATAAAAAAAATCTTGAAGCTATCAACTTTCAGTATACATGTCTCATACACTAATGGTGCTCATGATAGCACATCACTGCTTGAGCCACTCTACATAGTAGCCTGCTGGATTGGCCTGGTACTCCCACCATAGATCTCTGATATCTAGTCAGGAGGTTATCTATATTAGCATTTGGGATGTCCAGAGTCAACCTCTCTAGGTTCTCCTCCAGCTCCCCGGTGATATCATCACCCTATGGCACGAAGCAAGCTCTGGCTCGCCTGTTTAATGGAGATGCTCCTCCAGGCCTCGCTGCTCCAACAACTGCATGAAGACAAACAGGTCTTGCCACTTATCATAAAAAATATAAAACATAAAAAACATAAAAAAAATTTCCATTATTAGGGTTTCTTGCTTCTTACCAATGTCACCCCACTTCCCTCCAAGTGGGAGTGGTAGTTCAGGATCACCTGTAAAATCTATGCCCGCATAGACATAGTCATCGACCATGAGCATTTGATACCGCAACCATCTGAAGAACAGATCACCGAACTTCACTCCACCCCTACCCGCTCCTGTGCGAGCCATGACCTAGACCCACCTTAGCATACGGGGGTCTCGTGCTCTCAGACTCCAGAAAGTCACCTGGGGCCTCATCTATGGGACCCGCTCAAAGAAAAAGCAATCTAAGATGGAACCAAAGCCGAACTGCTTCAGCTCTCCCTACTGACATTTAGTGAGCTAATCCTTGAAGATTGGAAGGAATGCTTTCGCCCAGTTGAACACCGTAGGTGCCATAGCCTCTAGGGAATACAACATATGTGCCTTGGAAGCTTGATGCACACCCTGGCTCCCTGCCACCCTCTGCATGGTGAACAGAGCAATCCGTAGAGCCATGTCTGTCACTGCCCTGTTGGGGATTTTCTTCCCCGATGTGCCTATACCTGGTACATAGTGCCAATCTATGAGCTCTCTGGTGGTAATTTCCCCACCACGGGAACCTATCAGTGAGATGGGGGCACCTCATCTCGATGGGCCAGTCAGGAAGTAGATATCCTCTACCTCCACTGTAATTATGTGTGCCCCCACCTCAAAATATTGTTGTTCTGGATTCCACATTCTCAGTATGTATTCCAGTAGTCTCTTGTGGGACACCATTCTTGGTGTCTAGAAGAAATTTAAGATCCCACAGTCCTGGAGTGTGGCAATGCAAACCAAATTCCTTTCAGCAGCAGCATCCTCATCATCATGTGTTCTTTCCTTCCATATCACCATATTTTTGGCACCTACACCTGCCAAAAACAACAATGGTATGTATTGATATCATCCTTAAGTCATTGCAAATAAAAAGAACAAATAAATATTGCTCATATCATTTGTTTAACTTCTCCACGGTCGGCACCACCTATGCCCTATTGGAGACAGGCGGTGGAACCGCGTGTCCACTGTATTCTTGGCGCGGTTCTAGGGTGGTACCACCTGTCCTATAAGGGGTAGCCATGGTGCCCACATATTGGATTTTAGGGCTTGCCAAATAGGCCCAAAACCCCACCAAATCCGAAAATAGAAGCTATGAAATGAAAGAGAAGGGTTTTAGCTGTTACCTGCAACTGACGAGACTAAAAACGAATGGTGGAAACTCCCGGTATCAACTATGGAAGATCTAGCTAGAAAATGCTCCAAGTGCTCTCTGCTGGAGGTAAATAGTGAAATGTTTGATTTTTCACTATTTAGTTGCCTTATATAGACATTTTTGGGTCTGACTTACTATAGTTTTGATATTACATCATGTTTTGGTGAAAATCTATTTGTCATAATCCCTTAATGTTGATTTTGAATGCATTTAACACTTGTTTATGAGTCGTCTGCGGGTTGACTTTAGTTAAAAGATTTGGAAAGTTTGTTTATGGCTTTTTCATACTTTCACAAAATGGAAAAGGTTGTTGAGCGTTTATTATGACACTTTGTCACACTCGTAAAAATCTAGTATCAAAGTTCTGAGTCCAGTTCAAGTTTATTTCCAAGCTCGTAAAATGCAACATTGTGTAAAGAAGAGTCATGGAGTTCTCTTTTCACCTATTTTTCAGGCTCTTTAAATACGAAAAATTCATCGAGTCCATTTTTTATTCTTTCTAGGATCGTAAAACATTACATTGTGTAAAGGAACCTCATGGAGTTCTCTTTAAACCCTTTTTAGGCTCCCTAAATATGAAAAGATTATCGAGCGATCTTGTCTTCTTCACACTCGTTAAAGTATTTGAAGATTCGTCCGTCTGACGGTAGGTTATCTCTTTCTCAGTTCGGATAGGACTATATACGAGAAAGGAACACTCCAGCCAATCATGATTGGAAGAGTTCTCGAAGGTATGATTTTATACTTTTTCAGGCCTTAGAGACTAAATCATACGAAAAAGGACCCCCATGGAGTTTTCTTCAGTATTTGTTCAGACTCTCTAAACATGAACGATACCGATTTTTCTTTCAATCGACTCGTTAAATCAAACATTGAGAGACCTGTTGTGGGAATGAACCCCTCCTCTCTCAGGTTTGTAAAACATATGATACTGGACTTGTCTTTTGATAAGCTATATCAAGTGTTTGTTACCCTCTTTGAACTCGTAAAACCGAAAAGAGGCACTCATCGATCATGATGGAGAAAATGGGAAGGGAATCATTTTGCAAATAATGGCAGTTGTTTGTCATTACCTTTGAACATGGCACTTGTCTGCACAATCATGTCAGTCAATTGGGTATTCATCTGATCTCCATGACGATCCATTTTCATGAGTCATGTCAATCCTTTGAGTCTTTCAAAAGAATGCATTGTCCATTGTCGCATTGTGTATCTATCCTGTCTAGTCATGTTGCCAAGTCATTTTGTCGTGCCACGCGATGTTCAAAGGAGATCTGAAGAAGTTTTACCTCTGCATTCTATGTTAGTTTTTCAACATTTAAGCTAGCATTATGTTAAGATATTTTCACTGAGAGAATAACAAGCACAGCAATAACATAAGCACATCACATGAGACAAGAGACACAAAGAGTTTTGATCGAGGAAACCATAAATGGAGAAAACCCCGCAACTTCCTCTAAGATAGTATCACCACAATATGTGATACCCAAAACAGTAAGATGACCTCCCAATACAGCAATAGCCTTCTGTCTTCTGTCAAGCCCAAGTATTTCCTTCTCCAAAGGTGCGCCACACTTGAGAGAGCAAGTGATGTAATTCACAAGTGATAAATAGAGATACTCTCACTCTCTATTTATATTCTTCCGTTGACTTGAAGTGCACTCAACCATGTAGGATTAACTTACAATTACTTACTCGAGCCTACACCTTAATTAGTGTATAATAACCCAAGTGCCCCGAAACTATGGGGACTTACCTAATGACTTGACAAGACTTGTTTACATTAATAATCCTCCCGATCGGAACATCGGGGTAAGACAATATGACTCAAATACATAATAAAAACATCCCGGAATAAAAATCGGGTTACAATATATAAAATACATATAAGAATACATTCTGAAGTTACATATACATCAACACTCCCTCTTAACTAGGAAGGTATTCTTTCGACACAATTTTCAGCACTGGTCTTCTTCTCTGCATCAACTGGATCATCTTCGTCTTCAAGTCATCTTCAACTTCAAGTCATCTTCATCTTCAAGTCATCTGGATCTGGATCATCTCTCGATGGCATCACTGGATCTAGATCATCACTCGATCTAGATCAACATCACTGGATTGGATCTGGATCATCACTCGATCTGGATCTCCACTGCTGGATCTAGATCATCACTCGATCTGGATCTCTCAGAGTCATCATAACTGGATCTGGATCATAGCTCGATCTGGATCTCCACTGTTCATCATCAAGTGTGTACTATCTCGTCATAGGAAGTTCTACAGAGCCAGCCCTTTTCCATGCTGGTTGTAGGCCTACTCTCCTGTAGGTCTTCACCCAGCACTTACATTTGATCATGTAGTAAACTATAATCACATCAGAAAGGCCCAGCACTCACATTCACCAGTGTGATAGGCACAATCAACTACCATCTATGAAATGGCTCAGCACTTATATTCACCAGCATGGTAGGACACATCAACTACCATCTGTGAAATGGCTCTGCACTTATATCTGACCTACTCGTCAGAAGGGCACAATCCCATCCAGGCAGGAGCCACCTCTGCCACAATGATGGAATACTCTCACCCATAATGAGGAGAGATTTCTGCACTTACATCTGACCTACTCGTCAGAAGGGCACAATCCCATCCAGGCAGGAGCCACCTCCGCCACAATGATGGAAGACTCTCACCCACACTGAGGAGAGATTTCTACACTTACATCTGACATGGAAGGAACTAAATCCTTTAGCCATGAATAGAATGGAACTGCCCTTACATCTGACCTGCTCGTTAGAATGGCACAATCCCATCCAGGCAGGAGCCACCTCTGCCACAATGATGGAAGACTCTCACCCACACTGAGGAGAGATTTCTGCACTTACATCTGACATGGAAGGAACTAAATCCTTTAGCCATGAACATAATGGCACTACCCTTACATCTGACCTGCTCTTCAGAATGGCACAATCCCATCCAGGCAGGAGCCACCTCCGCCACAATGATGGAAGACTCTCACCCACAATGAGGAGATATTTCTGCACTTACATCTGACCTGCTCGTCAGAATGGCACAATCCCATCCAGGCAGGAGCCACGTCCGCCACAATGATGGAAGACTCTCACCCACGATGAGGAGAGATTTCTGCACTTACATCTGACTTGGAAGGAACTGAATCCTTTATCCATGAACAGAATGGCACAGCCCTTACATCTGACCTACTTGTCAGAATGGCTCTCAATATCAGCACTAATATCTGACATGGAAGGAACTGAATCCTCTCACCATGACAGAATGGCTCAGCCCTTACATCTGACCTCCTCGTCAGAATGGCTTTGGGACACATCACTGTCTCTGGGAGGAAGCCTCGATCTGGAGAACACCAAGTCTCTCTCTGAAGTACTCGAACTTCAGCCTAGCCAATGGCTTCATCAATACATCAGCTATCTGTTCCTCCATCGCAACATACAGGAGCTTCACTGCTCCTCTCTACACCATATCCATGATATAGTGATATTTGATCTCAATATGCTTCGACCTGTCATGGAAAACTGGATTCTCTGACAACTTCATGCAACTCTGGTTGTCACAATGTATACAAGTAGCATCCAACTGGAGATCAAATATATCATACAGTAGCTTCCATAGCCATACTACCTCACAACTAGATGAACAAGCTGCGACATACTCTGCTTCAGCTGTACTCAATGCCACACAGGATTGCTTCCTGCTAAACCAAGAGATCACATCTGATCCCATACTGAAGCAACATCCTGAAGTACTCTTCTTGTCGATGGCACTGCCTGCCCAATCTGAATCAACATAACCCTCCAGGTTAATCTTCTGATTCGCATCATAATTGAGCCCATAATCAATTGTACCCTTCAGGTACCTCAGAATATGCTTTGTAGCAATCAAGTGAACACTTCTCGGATCTGTCAGGTACTGGCTCAAGGTGTTCATAGCAAAGAAAATATCTGGTCTTGTGTTCGTCAGGTACATCAATGACCCAATCATCTGACGATACATCGTAGCATCAACCGACTCTGAAGAAGTATCACTCAATAGCTTCAGGTTCGATGCCATAGGTGTAGCCATAGCCTTGCAGTCCATCATCCCGAACCTCTTCAGGATCTCTACCGCATACTTCCCTTGTCCAAGGAAGATTCCATCTGCACTCTACCACACCTCCATACCAAGAACAATAGTGCATCGACACATAACAGGAGCATCACTGGTCTTCTGTCTTCAACCTTGAAGCAGAGGTTGGAATCCGCTTTACTCTCAGTAAATCCTAGAGTCATCAGTAATCTTCCCATCCTGTCGTACCATGTCGAACCTCAGGATCTTCTGCAATCACTCCCTCTGAAGCGGAGCATCATACTCCCTCTGTCTTCCGTACTCTATGCACTGAAACATTATGTACTGGAGTGACAAGTAGCTTCCTATGCTACTAATATTCTATGTGACCATCTAGTGTATAGACTTGCATCTTCAACCTTGTAGCAAAGGTTAAGATCTTCATTAATCTCATCATGTATGTGTCTCAACTCTTACTGGCTGCAAATGTCTCTTCGTATTCTAGGCCTTCCTTTCATGAGAAGCCTCGTGCTACGAATCTTGCTTTGTATCCCACGATGTTTCCATCTACTGCATGATGGAACTATGAACTTCTCTTCAGGTCTTGATACTGCACCCTGACATCATTCTTCTTGAACTGGTCTTCCCTTTCTTCTTGGTGGCTAGAAGCTTCTGCATCAATGATGTCATTGCACTCGTCATGTTATTCTTCATTTTGAAATGTTGTCACTTGCTCTTCAGAACAAGTCTTCATTCTTCTTTGCTTGTAGGCGATTATGTATGCGGTCTTTCCTACAAGTCAAATGCAATTGTATGGTTAGAAACATTTCATAAGGAATATTTATACTGTCAAACACTTATGCATAAATATATGATCATGCAACTACTTTAGCCAATACAACATTCATCCATATCTCATTGAAACTTTCTAGATTCCTTCCATCTCTACCAGGACAACATTGAGATTGTGCACTAATCCAATATGTCAGCAAAGAGGTTTCATTCTAGATAAGTAGAAATGGAGATTTGTATAGCACCATGAGCTACTTACCCATCACATTCATATTAGTAGTATACTGTCATTAATGCAAACATCCTATCATGCATAATACAATAACTGAATACAAACAAATGCATAACAAAACAATATCATGAAATGACAATTGAATACTTATCTTTATTTGTTTCAAGGGTAGACTCCTTCTTGAGCCTTCAGCTTCATCGTCTTCTTCATTCATAATAGCATCGTTTCTTATCCAAAAGCTGAGGTGGATAAGAATTTCTTCAAGAGTTGAGATCTTCATATTCCTCATTGATTGAGGGATCTTCTTTGGATGGTAAGAGCTTGATCTTTAGTTGCTCCCATCTTCTCTTCTTGAGCTTCTTCTTCTTGTGAGTTCTCTTTCTTAGAGTCTATTGAAAGTAATCACTTCCTTCTAGCACACATTCCTCGAATGAATGAATCCCACGATCCTGGGAGGCCATTCAAGGTGGCCATCACCACTTCTGTATTCTTCACTTCTTCTTTTACCGCTTCAAGTTGTTCTTTGATTTGAGAGACTCTTATGGCTGCATGGTCTCTACATTTGGATCTTCACATTCTTCAACTAGTTTCTTAAGGTCATGTTCTGATTTCTATTCTTTCCTTCAAATAGCTTGGTCAAGGAATCAAAACATCTTTGGTGTCTTTAGGAAGACACTTGTAGTACAATTTGATCCATGATTGAATCAACCATGATCTTCTTGGCCTTGACCAAGTTCTTCTTGTGTAAGGCTTCTAGCCTCATCTCCCTCTGGAACTTGAATCTCTATACTCATGTAGGTGTCCAATCTATTTTCTTCAGAGAGATCAAATACTTCTATGCTTGGAAGTTGTCAACTTCACCAAGCATATCATCAAGCTGTTGTGATAGATCACTTTGAAATGAGAACCTCAAATGGAAATAGCAAAGGATTAGATCTTACCGATTTGAGGTGTCCGTCCTTGTCTCGGAGTTTGCTGATCTAGGGTTTGTCACAGAAACCCTAATTTTCAAAACTTGGAATCTTTCAGATCTGATTGGATGAACAAATATATCTCTTCAAATGGAGTTGTCCAATGTACTCCTTTTCTGAAAACAGTGGAGGGAAGCTCCTGAAACAGAAAGCCCTAATTTCCTGATTTCTTCTGCAGAAATTCATGTTCCTGTTTCTGTGATATCTCCGAAATTACTGATCCTCTGTGTTCGAAATTTCTCATTGAGGTAACCCCGCATGTCCCTGATCCATCACCATATTTTTCATCAGAATTGGTTTCACCATTTGGGATTTATGATCCTTTTCCCAAGGTGACCTGTTACAGGACTATTCAGAACAGTGAAGTTGTACGCCATGCCACGTGTCATTGGTTCATATTCTGAGTCGAACCTTTGGACCACAGAGATTAAAGTCCATTACCTTTCTGGAACATCTTCAGGAATTCCATTTGGACCTGTGTATCCCAAGATATTGCAGATCTCCCCAGGTGTCCTTTTTATGGATGATTTCTGGAAGAGGATGGAACCCTAACTTGGAGAGATCATATCTCCCATAATATAGTGAATCAAAGGCTGAACTTTGGATACAGTGTTCATCAGGATTTTATATTCAGCCCCTAAAATTTTTAGCTTCTGATACTTCATCAATCTCGGAATATATCGACTATACCAAAACTTATCAGTTTTAGTATTTAGGGTTTCTCCTAGCTAGGGGTCAAACTAGGGTTTGACTTTCCCGGAGATTTACCCAACCAAATTTCTTGATCCAGGTCTCTAAATTTAGGTTTTGATGAGGATAAAAATCCTATGCTGGTCTCACCCAAAAATTCCTCTTCTGTAGAAATCCCTATTTTCCACATCGAAACTGAAAATGCTTGAAATTGAATTCCGCATCGACAGAAAGATGCACCCTTCAATGGAGAGTCATCTTAGCATACTTTTGCTGAAAATATGTGGAGGAAGATCCACAAAATAGGAATCCCTAGTTCCTGTAGCTGCACAATGTCTTCTTCTCAGGTTAGCTCTGATACCATGTTAGTTTTTCAACATTTAAGCTAGCATTATGTTAAGATCTTTTCACTGAGAGAATAACAAGCACAGCAATAACATAAGCACATCACATGAGACAAGAGACACAAAGAGTTTTGATCAGGGAAACCATAAATGGAGAAAACCCCGCAACTTCCTCTAAGATAGTATCACCATAAGATGTGATACCCAAAATTGTAAGATGACCTCCCAATACAGCAATAGCCTTCTGTCTTCTGTCAAGCCCAAGTATTTCCTTCTCCAAAGGTGCGCCACACTTGAGAGAGCAAGTGATGTAAGTCACAAGTGATAAATAGAGAGACTCTCACTCTCTATTTATATTCTTCCGTTGACTTGAAGTGCACTCAACCATGTAGGCTTAACTTACAATTACTTACTCGAGCCTACACCTTAATTAGTGTATAATAACCCAAGTGCCCCGAAACTGTGGGGACTTACCTAATGACTTGACAATAATTGTTTACATTAATAATCCTCTCGATCGGAACATCGGGGTAAGACAATATGACTCAAATACATAATAGAAACATCCTGGAATAAACATCGGGTTACAATATATAAAATACATATAATAATACATTCTGAAGTTACATATACATCAACATTCTACATAGCCTTTGTGTCAGTATCTTTGAGTCAGTCATATGGTTACTACATTCACATCATTCCATAACTATGTTCTGAGTTTCGTGTTGTCGATGTGGCACTCATCATGGCCCTCTGTTGATAAAACTATTCCCATCAACATCAGCTCATCATCCAGGAAATAGTCTTAGAAACAATATTTAGTACCTTGATATCTGTATGCCTTAATGACAGACGACTCTCTCACTCTCGACATAGGTTCACATCATTGACCTTTGATCGATAGAATCAACTGGGTGTTCGACATCGGGACATCTATTCGCACTCAGTAGATTGTACTAGAGTACCTTGGGAATCATTGACATTAATGGTGATCTCCCTCGCACTTGTTAATAGTTCACATCATTGGCCGGTAATCAAGTGGTTTCTACCATGTTTGACTTCAAATCAATGTAATCACATGGATAGAATCATACTTTGTGGAAGACGAGACAAAGACCCTGGGCATTTGTTTAAAAGCGCTCATTTATTTTTCCATAAGTTGCAATGGAGTTTTGTACATCTAGCATGGATCCACATTTGTATGGTCATGGCTATGCTCAAATTTTCATCTGTATGACATAGATATACATTGTATGTCTAGTAGCTATGTCAAAGTTTGAGTCTTCTGTCACATGGATCTACGATGTATTCTAGTAGCCATGCTTGTTTATTCCACTCATGGATCTGCCTTGTATTGGTCTGCAGCTATGAGTTTGGTTACTTGTGTCTATGAGTCAACATACTAATGTACTACAGATGCCTACTTGACTGCATACTCCGATCGAGCCAACATTTTCATCTCTTCACGATGACTTGTTCTCAAAGCTCTCGTTTATCGTATCACTCTAAGACTCATGCTTTGGGGGGCATCCTGTTATACCAAAATCCTATCACTATCATGTGATAAGACATTTGAGATACCTACTTGCCCTGAATCTCAGCTTCTGGAGTGGAAACTAAATTATTTTTTATCAATCTTTCATACAAATTCCCAGCACCACGCATGCCCCTTTATCCAGGAGCGGTACCCCTACTCGCACCGCCTTTCATCGGTTGTCCACAAGCGATGCCACCACCCATTTCCCTTGGTCCATAGGTGGTTATTACCAGAACCACTCTGTCATAGAAGGATAAGTGTGGTACCCTAAGTAAAGAGGGAAAAAGAGAAGTTTCTCGAGGCTTCTAGATGATAAGCCTCGTGTACTGCCTTATCCCTACTATTGTGGGTTGGTTGAGCTCGATATCCCTCATCCTAGGATATTAGAGGCCACCTCACCCATTAATTTATCAACCATCTCTATCCATTAACGCCCTATAAATATGAGCTCATAGCCATGGTTGAGGGGAGAACATTGAAGGCATTGTTATGCTGTTGGATTGATTCTTGGCCCAAGATAATTTGGAGAGAGCATAGAGAGCTAGAGTCGGATATTTTTGGGATGAAGAGCTGGTTTCATGGAGATGCATGTCAACACTAAGGCTTGGTTGTAAACTTCTTCATATTTCTAATGCAATTTGATTTTTTGTCCCATATATATTGTTGATGTTTGATTTCAGATATATATTGCTAGATTCCTTAGTCACTAGAATATATTAGTAGATCATATTCTGGTTGCTTTGATCTGTTTCATGCTAAGCTTGATTGCAGGTACACAGGTGGACTATCAAAGTCTTGTATTCCAGATATCTACAGCATCTAAGGAGAGTTATCAGCCTCTGTGATCTATTTGTTCTAGATCTGAACCATTTAGACCAGCAGAACACCTTGATGTCCGCAGGAGGTGAAATATTTCATCTAACAACATACTGAGTGCATTATTTTTTGAGATGGTACTGGGGCTAAGCCCTAGAGTTGGTATTTCTCCGCACGGAGTTAGGGATCTAGTTTAGCTACGTTGGGCCAATGTCATGTAGAGACTAGGAGGAGGAAGGGTGTCCAACCCCTATCCAGCAAACTTCTTCCTCTGGTGGTGGAGACAGATCATCGCCATAGAAGACTACCCCTATGTAGGGATAGACTTACGCGGAGATCCAAAAATTCCCCTACCACCAGGATCAGCACATGGAGACATAGGAAACGAACCCCAACTCACTTTTGTTTTTTGGGTTATTAATTTTTTTTGTATTTTTTGATATATGAAATAAAAAGACATTTTTTTGGTGTGACGACACATAATGTAACTCTATCATGTACATGCATATGTGGGACCATGATGGCTAGAAGGATTTCCTCGTCATCGACGGAGGGGAAGAGGCGATGAGATTATGGGTTTGGATGCAGAGTAGACGCTCCAAATCATTCACACAAACTTCATTCACTTGACACACAGGGTTCACATGGCGAAAGTCGAGGAATTTTCAGAGGTTATGCAACGCTAGGTGGTTGGAGTACCATGGACATGGGTTCGATTATTTTGTTGGCTAGCTAGATCCTTTCTGTGCTACCATGATCAACACCCTCCTCCACCTCAGGCTTAGAGACCTAGGTGTATATTCTATATGACTGTGGAGTATATTTTGGTGGCTTGGAAGCCCCAATTTTGTATATGACACTTATGTATTATGACGTCACCTTTTTGGACTTAATGAAAAATATTTATGATGATCGATTATTATTCTATTTACATGTGTAAAATGTGTTTCTGAAATGTTTATGGTCTATGAAACAAATTCCAATATAGTACATAGTTATCATATGAATCAGCAACTTGATTAAAATTTCTTGAATTATGAATGTATGTTATACTCTCAAATTACTGTTTTATCAATCTTATATGCAAGAATCTCCGTAACAATGTCGGATCCCTAACACGATATAAGCCATTAAGTTGTGAGACCACTAACTGCAAATCAAGATGCACCTCAATATAAAGAACACCATGTGAAATGGCATCCTGCAATAACTCAATCACGACACTATATTCAACAACATTGTTCAATGAAGGTCATAAACTTACGCCTCCTGAAGACAACACTTGGCCCATAGGATTATAGATCACCCAAGCAGTCAAAGTTGAGCTTTGAGTGTGGTGGCTAGCACCATCAGTGAATCCTATGTAAATGGAAGACTCCATCGACATTTTCCATAACAAACAAAATCTAATCAACAAACCTGATCACCATAAGAAAACTTAGCTATGCAATGCAAAAATGTACAATAATATACAAAACTTCAACCCTGGCTGAAGATCATGCATAGTACTTTTTAAGATAGAGCCCATTTCTAGGGTCCATCAAGGCTATCCCTTCATAATCCACCAGCTCATAGGCACCTTTCTGTAAGACACGTTTAACCATGTAAGGACCATGCCACATCGGGTTGAACTTTCCTACCCCCAAGGGTTCCTTAGCTTGATCTGCAGCTGTGTGCGTGGACAACCTCTGCAGCTGTGTGCACAGAGGGTTTTGGTGATTAAGAAGATCTGCAGCTGAGTCCACAGAGATCTGCAGCTAAATGAGCAGCTTTGGGGGATTGAAGAGATCTGCAACTGAGTGCACAGATCAAAACTGTGGTTTTTTTTAAGAGTTGAATATAAACACAGTTCTGTGGACGTAGCCCCTACACTGGGGCTGAACCACGTATATCTTATGTCATGGTGGTTATGTTGTTTGTTTTTATTTTGTTTATGCATCTATTAAGTAGATAAAGGATAAAGTAAGATAAGCTGTTAAATAATATCTTCGTTGTGAATTCCCAGTTAAGGGTTAAGTAAGTAATTGAATGTTTATATAAGCTGCGAAGCTAATTAAGTGAATGTTGAAGCTATTTATTGTATGATTATTATTTATAAGACTAAAGGTACAGTAATATCCCTCTTCTGCTTGCAGAAACCTAATTCTGCGGCACCCCATAGTTGTTTTAGGTGAGACTGCAACCTGTTCGCGGGTTGTTGCCGAAAGGGCCACCACTGTGGGTCTTTTGTTGGTGCGAAGATAAAAGGATAAAACCTGGGTCTGCCCATAGCCCAGCAAATTGGCTCCATTGCCGGTTGAACTCAGTATCTACTTAAGAGGGATTTACATCGTACCTAGAGGGATATGTTTTGGAGGCCCTCCGTAAAGGAAATCGGTGATTGGATCAAAGATACCTATATGAAATTTGTTGAACAAGAAAATAAAGATCCTCATCGTAGCTCAGACGACTTTTTGCAAAGGTACATTTTTTCTAATATTTATGAAATTTTCTTTGGTAGTATCCACATAGAATTGCACCAGTGGTTATCCAGGTTGACAGAAAGAAGGACAAACTTCCAAGAAGTTCAGTTTCCTGCCTGGACCCCGGAAAGAATTAAGATATTGAAAAGGGTGAACAAATTGATATCAAGAGCTGTTGATTTCTAGACAACACGAACCCTTGAAGCATTTGTGATGGAGTTCGCCATTGACACACATACTTATTTTAGCAAAGCAGAAAGACAGTTTTTCAAAGGACCAAGGGGTAAGTACTTGAATTCATTCAGTTTTCCAATTAGAATGCTTTTGGCTGAAAAATGCATATTGCTTATTGAATCAGATTGCTAGATTAGGTGCTACTAACCTATGTTTGAAAGTTAAAGTGACTTCGATGAGCAAAGTGGTTTGCTTCGAAGCGGTAAAAGATACAAGAGAACTTTTGGATCCTTTACCCTAGGCCAGAATACCGATTATACTCCGTTAAGCCCAGAAGAGTCTGAATTTGAAGAAACCCCTTTTGTTAAAAACCCTCCTATAACTCCGCAGTGAAGATCTGTCATTACTGAGAACCCATCGCAGCCTAAAAGTAACCCTATCCCGAGTAGTTCTATCGCAGGTCAGTCTGCCTCAGTAAGTCCCCCCCCCCCCTCGATCCGCTATGGCCCATGTAAACGATGATATCAAGCTCACAGTCTTTAGAGGAACTGGATCAGAGGATCCAGAGCATTTTTGGTTCTTATGCGAAGTTGTTTGGACTGCCAAGAACATTATGGATTAGAATACAAGAACAGCGCAGCTGGTCACATCTTTTAGAGACCGGGCCTTGACTTGGTTTATGAAGTTTTCCAGTACTCATAACTATGTCTTAGCCGATATTAAGAAAGCAATGATTAAAGAATTTAAGAAGCCTAAATCAAACTCACAGTCTATAATTGAACTAAAGGAAATTCAGCATAAGCGAGGTGAATCAGTTTGGGACTTTGATCAGAGGTTCAAGGTTCTGTTGGATCAAGTTAGATTCACTATTGGACCAGAACAACACAAGGAATGGTTCATTTCCACAATGTTTCCTCATATCAAGACTCCATTTATGCAACAGAAGGTTGTCAATCAACAAGAAGCATTGGAAATTGCCATGAAACTGGAAACAGCTCCTGTCGGAGATAATTCTGGCATAGCCTAGATACAGGCGCAGTTGGCAGAGATGGCCTTGGATCTGTGCGACATGAAAAAAGGGAAAGCCATTCGAGAATAGGTTTGGTGTACGCGATGCAAGATAGAAGGTCATGACAAAGAACAGTGCCCTGCACTAAGAAATTACCTGAATACTAGTGCACCAAACCCATCCAACCCTGTTGTTCTCTATTGTGAGACCTGTCGAACAACTGGCCAGCCACGACACAAGTGTAGAATACGGAGAGACAATATGTCAAGGCTTGGGTCTGCAAGACCCCAGAGAAAATTCCAGCCTTTGATGTTGGCAGAGAAAAAGAAACATTTATGGAAGCCAAGAAAGACCTTGCTGATCCCAGAACATCAATAGCAACTACGCAACAGCATCAACAGCAGTTACAGTCTCAAGAAGCTTCACCGGATCAAGTAAGTACACTAGCATCATTTTTACAGAGTTGTATGAAGCTATTAAGAAACAAGAATTCTTTGAATGAGTTACAGAAAGTTCTTCAGTCTTGCGAATCTCAACGAAGCTCTGATAAAGGAAAAAATGTTAATAGAGTTAGAAGGACTGGAAGAGAAATGAGATTGCATGCTCAGATAGGAGATTATGACATGACTGATATTATTTTAGACCTGGGATCAGAAGTGAATGTCTTAACTAGGCAGACTTGGGAACAAATGGGAAAACCTAAGCTTGAATGGTCCCCTATACCGTTGAGATTAGCCAATCAAAAGAATATTGTGCCCTTGGGAAGATTCCCGAGTGTACCAGTGGATATTGATGGAGTCAGTACCCTAGCAGATTTTGAAGTCGTCGAAATAATTGATGATAGCAACCCCTATCCGGCCTTGCTAGTAATTGAATAGGCAATAGAAAATGATGCAATCATCAACCTTAAGACTAGACAGATGACTTTCGAAGGAAAAGGCCTGAGAGTCATAGTACCATTGGACCCTTCTCAAGGAGAAAGGTACATAGAACCAGTAAGAGAGGAATATCATGATGTTTTAGATCATATTTACAATATCACAGCTAAATAAGAAGACTATGTTAACCCTACTACTGAAGGTATAATGGATTGGCAGTGTGACAGTTCTTGCAGGACTAATTCAGATGACGGCCTAGAGAACTAGCAGAATCGACTGTATGAGCTACACGGACATTGATGTGCAAGAATTACCAAGTCTCTCAGATGGCTTAGCTCACAGACAAGAGCCTTACCTATTTTTGATGGCTTGACAAACCCAGCATATTTTGTTGTGCAATTTTCAGAGCAGGTACCAGATTCACAGAAAATGGAGATTCCAGATTCAGTATTCAGAGCCACAGCTGCCAGATGGTGGAATGGTCATAAGAAGTGCATTCATAATTGGGAATCTTGTCAAAAGTTTCTTCGCCTGAGATTCACATATCAGCCTTAGGAGGTGCGCAGCAGATTTAATGGTAAGACTAGCCCTCAGGAACACTTGGAGCAATGTTGTGAAGCGTGGAAGCATGTGCCTTGTGAAGAATGGGTACATAGGTTTGTACACACTCTGGAACCTGTAGCAAAGAATTGGTATGCAAACGTGGAGCTTCTCCATGGTACTGTAAGTTGGGATAGTCTTGTTGATAGTTTTGTGCTTACATTTTCTATTAATGAGGTTTTCCCTGCTTTAGACGCAGCTGTTAGGCATATCAATACTAAGGTGTTTGATGATAAATACATAGCCACGTACCAACCTGATTGGAAGGAAAAAGAATCTAATGCAGTAGAATGTTATAACCTCTCCATTGATGAAGATGATGACCCGTGCAACATTAATATTCCTGAGTCAGAAGGACATTGCGAAGAAATACTGTCGGGGGTCGAAGCTCGAAGCTCTGTTGAAACTAGTGCCATGATGTGTCGAAAGTATGTACTGTGTCAAATGTCCTTATTTGTGGCACAGCCAAAGTTACTGGCTATGCCGAAGAGGAAATGTGTGACAAACCTTAAAATGCGACCATTGGGAAAAAGCAGTTTTGGCGGCACCGGTACATTAATTGCATTAACTACCTGTAATGATGAGATTTTAAGGAAACTAGCACCGTTTGGACAATATCTCTGTCAGATTTGGTTTCTTCAATGCACATTTATGGTAGAAATGGTCGTTGGATTCTATAAGAAGACACCCAGGACTATGAATTTCACATTACACATTTTCTTGAGTTTTACAGTTCAGGCCATGTCAGCTAATCGCGAAGTTCAGGAATTGTTGAGAGAATTTGAACAGAGGGGTCTGCAGAACCTTATGAGCAACCCACCTACCTCTGCACCCCGCAAAGATACCCCCCCAGTGCTGAATCAACCAATGTAGACACGATCAACCAGGAAGAAGTTTAAGCCAGAAGTCCACTCTAAGCGAAACGAAGACAGGCACAAACTAGCGGGAAAGACGCCAGAGGAGCCCGAGATGAATCCTTCTGGTTCAGCAAAGCTCCCACCTGAAGGATCACATTTCCCACCATATCTTCCACCTGTTCGACCAGAAGTTCAGCCACCTCAGCAGATAGCCAAGTTCACACTCCGCACCCCTTCGCTGCCACAGGGTGTGCAGTTGGTCGGGACAATGACAGGAAAAATCGATCAGCTTAAGTATGCAGACCACGATACAAATGATCATGCAAAGTTCCCATAGTTCACACCTGGAACATACTTGCACTTTGTCCACTACCTGGAGACTGGAATGACACTGCTATAAGTGAAATAGTGGGCTATTGGCTTGGAGAAAGCAAGCTTGCTGAAAATGCTGAATGTCCCCCACTTTGGTCGCAGCACACAGGCTACCATGGTGGTCAAGCAATTATTAGCATTGGTGCATGATGGGAACCTATGGATAGGAGACCAGAGAATCCCTATTAATGGAGAGTTGGTTCATAGGATCACAGGCTTGCCAAGGGAAGGGCCTGATCCTAGGATCGAATTCGTTGGGAAGCATGAAGACACAAAGCTGGCACAGCATATGAAGGAACGCTTCGGGTTAACAAAAGGAAAGCGAGGGTATCAAACCTCAACCATTCAGCATCAAAACATTCGCTTCGCCACAGAGCTACTAGCATGCAAGCTAATGCGGAAGTGTAGACCAAATGAGGTATCTGCCCCAATTGTCAGTATTGCTGCGAATTGTGCCGAAGGCTACAGTTACAATTGGGCAGCGTACATTGCCAAGGAGTTCCTCAAGGACGTCCGCGACACGCAGGAGAAAGGTAGACCCTTTCACTACTCATGGTTGTTAGTGCTTATTGCACTGGTAGGATGGAAAGAACCTACCGAGGCACAATTTGTTGATGTGCCTCCGCACATGCCTGGCGTAGCAAGATACGCATCTCTGTGGGTGTCGCAGGATAAATCCTCCCAGCAGATGATGAACTACGTATTCGCCTTTTACTCGATGAGTATCTCATATGAGATTCTGAAGACACCACGGCTCAGTAATGAGCTCTTTTTTCAGTACGTAGAGGTGGCCAACTTCAAGGCTGACATGCATCATGTCTTCATCCAAGCCCGTGTAGATACCAAGCACAGATGGTCGAAGCTACCATACGTGGTGAACGAGGAAAAGATCCTCACAGTAGTTCAGCAGTGGCCGGCTGAATGGATGAAGGACGTAGGGACAAATCCCAACATACCAATCCCTCCAATGACAGATGTGGGTGCAGGTCCTAGTCAGACACAGTAGCAAGACCCACTAGAGGAAAGTGAAGGACAAAGTGAGTCACAGCAGAGCGAAGATGACCAGGGTAGTGATGATGGAGGTGATGAAGAAGAAGAAGAATCATCCAAGACAATCTCTGACCCTAATCGCCTAGATAAGCGCAAGTTGCTGGAAGCAGAGGAAGTGACTAAACCTCAGTCTAGAAAGAAAATGAAGGCGTCAAAAGGGAAGAATATTGACGAAGAACCTGCTTTGATGGCTGAAGAGCTTGACCAGGCCCTGATGAAGTCCACAGAAGTCTTAACCAGCAAATGGAAAGAGTTTGTGGCTGCGCACCTTGATGCACTCACTGGCGTAGTGCAAAGAATTACAGAACTGGAGGACTTAGCAGAAAGATCAGGGACTGGCGCTGCAGCAAGCAGTGCCCCAGTAAGCGCACAACCAGACACAAGACAATGGCCAGCCCAAGATAATAGAGGACAAGTGCCAAGTTCAACCCTCATCATAACTGACGCAGCATCTCGCTCGCAGATGAGCATGACAGTTGGAATAGATTACACCAAGTTGTCCATGTCAGAGCTGCACCTTTGTCAATTGGTGATCATAAGGGAGATCCAAGCACGAGATAACTACTCCCAAATGCAGTTAGAAAATTCCATGAAGTAGAGTGAGAGCTTCGCAGCGCAATTGGAATCAACAGAGCAAAACAAGAGGGAAGCAGAAAGCAAGCAGGCTAAACTGGCGCGGGTATTGGATGAGGCGTGTCGGAGTCTCCATGACTTCGACATGCAAGATGAAGAAGACCCATAGCAAACGATATTCAAGCTGAAGGACTATGCCCAATAGTCTCACAGCCAGATCGAGAGAATGAGAGCAGAACATGAGGCTTAGATTGCAGAGCTTCAACTTCGCATCACTCCTGAGAGTCCACCAGAATTCAAGGAGCAGCGTCGCAGAGACATTCAGGCCTCTGCCATGAAGATCTCAGATTTGGTAAGCAGTGTAGCAAAGCTACTAGAGGAAAGCGTCGAGGCCTGGGAAAACTTGCAGGAGAACCCAGAAGTCAAAAAACTACAAGAGAACATCAAGCAGCGACAGACAGAGCTGGATGCAGTGAAAGCAGAGATTAAGACATTGGCGCCTATACAGAATATGCTTAAGGTAAAGCAGAGAAATGAGCTCCAGCAAGAAATTGAGGCATGCAGAAGGAAAGAAACACTGTTGGTAAACTCTGTGTAGCCTCTTATTAATGAGACCTTGGATTTGGGCACTACTGAGGACAGCCAGCTTAAAGTTTTGAAGGAGTATGATGCATTTGCACAGGAAAAGGCTAGTGAAGCATCTACAGCAGCAATGCAGGAGATAGTGGAAAAGAAGCAAGTAGCTGAAGACATCTTGTGAAGCCTCAACAAGCAATTTACTCTCTTCACCAACAAGATTCTCCCTCCAGAAAAGCAGCAGAGTGTCCCGGGACAAGACACTAGTGAGTCTTAGGGGCCTGTTGGGGCTCGACATTCAAGGTCCTTAGTTTTGGCAACTCTGCGGTTTTGATGCTAAGCTTGTAAGCGGATTTGTGACCCAAAATAATCTTAGGGGTGTCGGAGTTGGATTGAAGCCCCTCTTTTTGTAAATAACCCATGGTTTGAACTCATGGTTTTTAAGCCCATGGTTTAAGCTCATGGTATTGTAATAGTGTGCTTGTATAAATAGGCACTTATGTAAAGGAGTCAGGTTAGGTTTTTGAGGTATGATGATGTGATGCCAAGCTAAGGCCTATTTTTTTTAAGAAAGGTTAAGTCCCAGCTGTGTGCGTGGATGACCTCTGCAGCTATGTGCGCAGAGGGATTTTGTAAGAAAGGTTAAGTCCCAGCTGTGTGCGTGGATGACCTCTGCAGCTGTGTGCACAGAGGGTTTTGGTGATTGAGAAGATTTGCAGCTGAGTGCGCAGAGATCTGCAGCTAATTGCACAGCTTTGGGGGATTGAAGAGATCTGCAGCTGAGTGCACATATCAGAACTATGGTTTTTGTAAAGAGTTGAATATAAACACAGTTCTGTGGACATAGCCCCTACACTAGGGGTGAACCACGTATATCTTGTGTCGTGGTGGTTCTGTTGTTTGTTTTTATTTTTTTTATGCATCTGTTAAGTAGATAAAGGATAAAGTAAAATAAGATGTTAAATAATAACTTCGTTGTGAATTCCCAATTAAGGGTTAAGCAAGTAACTGAATGTTTATATAAGCCCCGAAGCTAATTAAGTGAATGTTGAATCTATTTATTGTATGATTATTATTTGTAATACTAAAGGTACAATAATATCCCTCTTCTTCTTGCAGAAACCTGATTCTGCGGCACCCCATAGCTGTTTCGGGTGAGACTGCAACTTGTTCGCGGGTTGTTTCTGAAAGGGCCAACACTATGGGTCTTTTGTTGGTGTGAAGATAAAAGGATAAGACCCGGGTCTTCCCATAGCCCAACAATCCATCCATAAAAGAAAAAACCTCACTTCCCGATACTCATCCAAAATTTGATCAATAAATGGTGTAGGGAAATTATCTTTAGGACAAGCTCAATTTAAATCACGAAAATCAGTGCGTATTCAAATCGCTCCCTGCTTCTTATCCACCAGAACGGGATTTGAAACCCACTCCATCAAGCGAACGTGATAGATAAAACCAGCTTTGAGCAGTTTCTCTATCTCTGATTTAATAGCGAGCGCTTTCCTAGGATTCACGGCACATAAATGTTGTCAGACCAGTTTTGCATCCAGATAGGTTTTTATTTCATGCTCGACAATGTGAGGGTCTATTCCCAGAATTTCCTCATATGACCAAGTAAAAACATCATGAAATTCCTTGAAAATCTTGGTATACTCTTTAATCTCAATGGGGGAACAATCTGCCCCAATGTAAACGTTCTCAATCTTACCAAGATCATGAGAAATGTTGATAGGTATCGTTGGTGACAGGTTAGCCATGTTCCCTTCAGCAATCTAACTAGAAGATCTTAATGGGACCATAGAGCTACCAAATTTCTCGCTTAGAATCACCCTAAATTCATCACACTCTAAACGATCAAGATTAGGGATGAAATACTATATATGGTGTAGCTCTCCCCAAGGTTGTTCTATCCCAGACATAGCCTCAAGAATAGCTTCATCAGAGAGAAAAACATCATCAAGGAAGTCTTGAGAGTGAGATCAATCTACTGCCCAAGAAGGCAGCACATAAGGGTCCTCCTCGTTCGTCCGTGAAGAGGAAGGACTAGGCTCTACAACATGATCAATATTAGCTTCATACACCACCAATGTTTCAGGAAATGGCACATCTATCTCGACAAGTACATAATTATCCCTCAAAGTACTCAGTGAAGGAAGAATCCAAGGATCCTCCATATGAGAGGTGTGAAAAGAGACTAAATTCAACGAGGTTGAATCCCTACCAATACTAGACCCAATCATAAGAATGGGTGCAGGACAACTAAAGGTTCCCATGAGAGAAGGATGCATATCCACACCCACATTCTCAATTGCCAGCTGAGAATGGTCAATAATCGAGATAGAAGCTCCCGATAATGCCTTCACACTCAGATTCTAGAAATATTTTTTATCAATAGTAACGATCTTCCCATTCAACGAAAAGCAAACCACTCAGAATAGGGAAAATGCTACAGATTGCATATTGTACATACAGCTCCTACCTAGCAAAAGAATGTAGTCAAGGGGCACATCAACCACCTCGAACTCAACCGCAACAGTCTTCCCCCCCAATTGGACCTCTAGGGAATGAAGTATACCATGCGAACGAAATGATCTTCCATCAAAATCAGTCAACATGTTCACATATTTAGACAACGTGGGAGAACCTAAGCCCTTCCAACAGGCCAAAGACATCACGGAAGCGGCAGCGCCTTCATCAATCACAACGCACATGATGGCATTATTCAAACACTACATGAATCAAAAGAGACACATAGTAAGGCAAGCGAGGCTCGATTCCATGAGTTTAAAATTTGATCACGGAAGGAGAGCTATAATCACCAACCCCAAGAGTAGACAACAAGGCCTTTCTCTGCGAAGGACAAATCTGAAGTAATTCTAATGCAGACATCGCACAACGAGTTTGGCCCAAATCCTCGACAATTGAATAGTTTTGGGAAGCTCGAGCATTAGTATTATGCCCCGAGCGCTTCAAGACTCGCTTAGGAATGCAAGGCGAAACTTCAGGTTTATCCGTAGGCTTTTCAATTTGCAAAGAGCTCTCAGGTGGAGAAATTTCTTTCCCAAGGCCTGATTGTGATGAACCTTATTCTTTTGCATGCATCACAACACTAGTAGCTTTCACCATGTTGATGCAACTGTTGCCACTAGCGGCATCTGGCGGATTTGGAGTTCCACTAGACGCATAGCCAGGATCCATGGTCCTCGAGTTCATACTTTGATTATTTGGTAAAGGATTTATAAACATAGCTAGGCCCTGTGCTATGAACTTTGATGCATATTCCATACAAGGGCACAACTGACTAAGGTGGTCATCCCCGCACAACTTTCAAGGAAATTTTACCTTCCGCATAGGCTTCTTGTCCCCCCAGCATTATTATTGTTATTATTCTTGTCATTAGTCGCATTATTATTATTATTCCCACCCTTCTTATTATTTTTTACTTTCTTTTTATTCCTTCCAGGTTGTTGGTTACCTTTCAGGTTCGATGACTGCACAGAAAATACATCCTCCGACTAGGTAGGAAGGGACAAAGCCATAGCTTTCCTTGACGCAAATTGGTTAAGCAATAATTGGCTCACTTTTTTTAGAACCGAATCCAAAGGTTTGGTACTTGCAGAGCCAACAATACCATCGGCATGTGGCCTAGGTTTGAACTTGGGATCGAAATTGGAACGTGGAGAATTAGGTATGATCTCATAAACGAGCCCAGACTGAGCATAAATCAAGTCCAATTGTTGGGCCCTAAAAATAGTTTGGTCCTTGTTTTGCACTCCAAATGTGGAAACATCCTTCGTGATATAGGGTAACAATGACTTTAGGAACCACTCTAGAAGAAACAGTGGTGGTATAAAGGCTTTAATCATCCTCTTCTATCTATGCCACTCTTGAATATGATCTAAAATATGGGTGGCTTTGTCTTGCCGAAATATCGACAAGATTTCGATACCGACGTCGTAACGCACTGGTAGCTGGAAGTGGTTAAGAAAATTCATAGCAAGGTCATGAAACAAATAATATGTCCCCCCAGGTAAATATATATAACATTTTATAGCAGGACCCGTGAGGGTGCGTTGAAATAGTCTCAAATGGACAGAATCATCATTCAAGGAGTTCGAAGAGCACCAAAGATGGAAGGTCGCAACATGCTCATCGGGTTATTCACTAGCCTTACCCTCGAACTTTGGAATGTCCGAAGGAAGTTTGATAGGAACTATAGGCCATGACGGGTCATGAGATACAGGATCATTCATCAATATCGATACATCGGGTAGATTCAAAGTCACAAAGAAAGGGAGACTAGGTTGATCTGGTTGGTTCCATGCTCCCTGATAGGACTGGTTCACATAAGGCTGACTATTATAAACACCATGGCCTTGGCCAATGGGATGATAACCTCCTCCCATTTGATCCATATAGGGTTGCATGTAAGGATTTTGATTTGGAGTACCTTGAGGAAGGGGCACTACAAAGCCATAATTAGGTGACTGATACATGGGTTGATACCTGAATCCATAAGGTGTGTAGGTTTGTTTGTACTATGGTCCATAAGAAGTTCCATAAGAGGTTCCATAAACTAGACCATGAGATGGTCCATGGGAAGGTCCATAAGATGGTCCATGGGAAGATACATGTCATGCTAACATGTGAGGAGGCACATGGCCCTGTGACACTACAGTGCTAGCAGAAGTAGGATGGACATGGCTAGTAGTAGAACTCCGGCCAAAAGGGCCACTAGATTTAGGGGGAGGACACATGGTCAGAAACAGAGGGTGTATATGAACTCTAGATGTAATGTCCCCAGTTTTGACCCCGTTTGCATGATGTATATATTGCAATTAATCGTGGTGAGGAGCTCAAGGCAAAAGCCCCACCATCAATTTGGTTGTGTATGTTTCGGAAAAAGGGATAGTTGTCAATGTTATATCGTGCTATCCGGCACATTATGGTTGGCATCATGTAAACACGCACATCAATTAAAATAAACCACAACCAGCTGCGGCAGTGCAATGTTGAATGAAAAGGGCATGGTTCCAAAGGATAAGGGGTGGGGGATGTCAAACCTTGGTTATGGGGGAAAAACCCATATTTTGCCACCTTTGTTTGTTTGCCACCTTTTCTTGTCTCATCCAACCTTGTCAACCTCTTTAATGCTTCAGCTGGTGGTTGAGGAGTGATGGCTGAGTGGTTGAGGGCAGTTATTGCTTTTGGGAGTGGGAGTGGTAGGACTGTTAGTCCCTTACCCACACCCACACACCACCCACGACTCCATTCTCACCCTGTCGATTCGTCCTCCCCACACTGAGTGTTCTGCTGTTCATCCACGCGCAGAGGCTGATGTCTGTTTGCTTACACAGCTGGGCTTCAAACTTCATGATGGTGGTCGGTTTCCTGCTCGCGCGCAGGTTCGTGGTCTACTCAATCCTCATGCAGAGGCCGTTGTTTGTTTTTCCTCGCGCAGAGGGGCGGGAGTCTTGCTCATCCTCACACACAGGCAGAGGATATGCTGGATCTCACGCGGCCAATAGGAGAGCTGCTTACCTGTGGTCATTCACGTTTTCCACAGAGTGGAATTGGGTAAGTCTCCTTGGCGTTTTGTGGTCTGGTGCGGATTGCACTCACGCACAGACTGTTTGGGGTCGTCTTCCCACTTGTGATATTTGCTCACTGATTGTGTTTTGGGGCTGTTGTCTTCCCCACATTTTTGGTTGGTTGTGGTGTCCAATTGCGTTTTGGGCTGCTATGCTTTCGTATTGAGTATTTTTCTGCAGTGGTCTACGTCTGAGTTTCCCTGCTATTTGGGACTATGTATAGCTGCCATCGTTGGCACTGTGAGTTGGGGCTATTGATTGCCACAGTCATTGGCCGAGTCTCCCATGGTTATGCCGAGAGTTCTGTTTCTTATCCAATGTGGGCTGTGGATTGTTGCCAGTATTTTTATTGTGAAATTGAGCTGCTGAAGTACCCTGGTTTTGGGTTGCAGCTAAGTTGTTTTGGCCATGTTAGGGCCAAGAACAAATCCATGTTGCCTTGTGGGCTTGAGCTGTGCCTCATCTTCTGTTGGGATTATCCCTGGTTGTTTTTCTTTCTTCACGGAGATGTGAAGGGATGGTTTTGCTGCATGTAAGCAATGGTTGGTCTTCGGACTGTGCTGGCTTAGCCAATGTGGAAGGCCTGGTAAACCCAGCGGTGTTGGTTTGGCTGATTGTGTCCCTCGGCTATGTGTAAGCCTGCGTTGACCCTTATCCTTGGAGGAATCATACCCAGCTCGGGGGTGGCAGCATTGCTGAGAGATTGATGAGCAATCTGGCCTATGGTTGGGTGGAACGTTGCAGTGACGTAGCTAGTTGCGGGCAGGATTCTTCATCGAAAGATAAGTGCTGTTGGTTGCTTCATCTCTACAATTTATATATTGATGTCAATGGATAATAATGAACATGTGGAATGCTGGAATTGTATGTGTGTTGCTTCCACTGTATGTTGTTGAAATGTGCATCTTGAATGATGGATTATGCATTCTAGCATCCCTGTTATGCATCATGTTAAGCCTTTATTTCAGCATTGATGTTTGTCTATGTTCATGGGGCTATTTTCCCGGTTGCATTGGTGTTCGTCGCGTCCTCTTCGCCAGTCTAAGGGACGGGGACGTGACAGTATGGTATCAGAGCTCAAGGTTGAAACAATGGGCCTCTCTGGGACAAGAAGATGCAGTGACAGAAGGTAGAATTACCTTCTATCTTAAGCAGAACAGCAGCAATCAGGAATTTGATGGAAGCAAATTTCAAAAATTTGACTAAGTGTTTGAACAGTGGTTCATCGGAGCACTAAGTGGAATTAACTTCCGCTGTGGCAGAAGGATTCGGTGTTTGACAGCCCATAGTTGCGGCTGTTAAAAGGGTTAGATTGCTGACATAGCAATGGGTCCGATTGCCGACGAAAATAATTTTTTGAAAAATTTGCCTAAGTATTGGGGCAGTCAGAAGAGTTTGTACAGAAGACGTCCATCATTGTGGAAGCCAAAGTCATTTGGCTTACGATGATGAAGACCGCCGACGCCAGAGCAGTTGGAGAAAGCCATGAAAATTTGGTCTAAGTGTTAGACAGTTGGAAGAGAAAGTGATTGTGCTTCCGTCGTTGCGGAAGACCAAACCGCCAAGTCTTCCGATGGGGAAAGACTTCCGCCGTTGCGGAAGAGTTAGTGGATTGACGTCCGCCGTTGCGGATGGAGAAACGATTCAACGCCCGACGGAAAAGTCATCCGATTGCCGGCAGTGCAAAAGAAAATCATGGAAATTTTCTAAGTGTCTGTGGCTGATCAGAAGACGTTTGTCTTTGTTGAGCTGCCATTGCAGAAGCCAAAGTCATTTGGCTTCTGATGTAGAAAGTGTTCTGACAGCCGATGCGGTAAAGGAAAGTTCGACATTTTTCTAATTGTTTTGACGTCCGTAGCAAGAGAAAGCGATTGTGCATCCGCCATTGCGGAAGCCAAAGTCATTTCGATTCCGATGTGAAAATCCTTTCGAGAGCCGCCGTGCAGAAGGGGAAAGCCTTCCAAGAGCCGCCGTTGCGGAAGGGGAAGCCTTCCGAGAGCCGTCATTGCGGAAGGATTAGTGGTTTGAGATCCGACTCTACACAAAGAGAATTGAGTTTTTCAAAGGGGATTTCTCAGTGGTTTTCAGTGGAATTTTGAGTTGTTTTTCAGTGAATCTTCAGGAACTGAAAAGGGAGAAAGTGGCAGCGATCTTATGTGCCAGATTGAGCAAAAATTAATGTTTTACAAAAAAAAAAAAAAAAAAACGAGGGCGCTGTCCTCGACCCGCCCTGCAGTGGCAAGCCCCCTTGACCCCCGTCATCCCTTGAGACAGTTTTTCTTGTGAAAAGAATATTTTATGTTTTGGGCAATCTAGTAGAACCCAGAATTCATAAAAGATGAATGGTGCCACGGAAGTGAGGTGGCTGAAGTTGGCATTCTGAACCAAAATGCAACTGTGTGTAAAATGTAAGATTTGGTGAAAAGTCTTCATTCTTAGAAGTGGTGTGGTTTTCACACCCGAGGTCAGAATGAAGCATGTGAATAGGTGTTGGAAAGCTTATCCATCAAGGAACAAAGGTGAGTCACCAGAATCTGAGCATGGAGTAGCAAAGTGTGAATGATGGCCGCTGCTATCAAATGGACAAATCTAGACAATTGCATGCCAGAAGTAGCAAGGACTGTTAAGTCAACCAGTTGTTGTGTGGACAAGGAGTTTCATGCTAGGATGAGGGATTTGAAAGGGAAGTTTTCATTAGACCCTATCTTGCTGATTATGACTACATTTCCTAATTTTATGCTTGAAATGCATGAGGATATGTATTGCATGCATAGGATATTGCATGTTGGTAAGAATATTAGAAATTATATAATTATAATGAACCACTGATGATAATCATTGCTTTGATGTTGGCATTAGTGGAAACACCGACGATGACATGGACCTGGATGAATATGTTGCTGATGCTGACAGAGTGTGTCCAGCAACCCTCTGGAGAAAGGGATAAGGCAACAAGTCCATAACAAAATTTGGTGAGCAAATTCTACAATCTCCTGCAAAGGACCAACCAAAGTGGTCATGGCAAGGGCGTAAGTAAGACCCATGCAGGTAAGAGTTTGCTTATGGAAAATTCCATGGATTGGTACAGGTAAGAGACCTCATACCATGTGGATATTGGAATGTAGAAAGATATCATGCCTATATATGTTGATGACATTGATTATAGTAATACATCCTATATGAAGTGGACGTGGTTAGGCCATGCATGGTATGTTGAATACATTGAGCTGAATGCATGTGATATTATGAATGACTAACAGCTGAAACGATGAATTAATGATAATTCTGAAACTGTTTCGAGGGCTGTTATGAATGTAGGATAGTCATGATCAATTGGCTGCCAGAAATGCTCTATTGAAGAGCAAGGTGGTATGAATGATACACTTGTGAAGTAAGGAGTATCTAACCACTTCATTTAATTGCATGAATGTTGTGATTATACCTTGCAGTGTTAGTATGATAATGATTGCATGAAGTAAATAAGTTTTGGTATATATTGATGTGACTAACAGCAGGGAGTATTTGAATTTTATAAATGCTTCAGTTATGGTTGTAGCAATGAAACTGTTATATGCATTCATACTTACCAAGTGTTTGGTTGATTGAAGCTTATGTTTCAGGTAGATTGTTTTGAGCATGGCAGTGAGAGGTAAGGCCCTGACCAATGCCAGAATCTACCATATGGTGTGCATAATAGGTTGTTAAAATTCAAATTGTGAATTTCGAATTTAAGAAATTGCTGACAACTACTAGTCATTACTGGCTTGCATAAGCTTGTGTTTGGATGTTTGAAGCTTATGTTTCAGGTAGATTGTTTTGAGCATGGCAGTGGGAGGTAAGACCCTGACCAATGCCAGAATCTACCATTTATGAGAAGAAGTCTCATGGTTGTGAAAGTAGTTGGCATGCATAATGGGTTGTTAAATTTGAATTTTGGATTTTGGATTTAAGAATTGCTAACGACTACTAATCGTTGATTGGCTTGTATGAGATTGTGTCAGGAGGGACGCATGGTAAGTGGGTATTCGTGCTATGTAAGTAAGCATAAATCATAATGGGCATAGTAGTGTTGCTTACAAGAAACCCACAATTGAACAAGTCAATTTCTGCAGTAGATAGAATTGCAAATTCCTAATGAATTTGATTTCTAATGTCATTGCTTGGTTATGGAACAATCAATTTGGATTGTAGTATCAGGTAATGATTGACTGTTTGGATATTTGATGAATGTGTCAGGGGTACACACTGTAGGAATATCATGTGGGATGGCCTGCAAGAGCCAAAATTCATGGGAAGGATTTCCCTTAGAAATGGGTTTCGGGTGAAACGTCATTGGACATTTTGGAAATGTCTCATCTGCACTGCATGTTCGGTAGTAACATGAGTGAGATGGTGTAAAATATGTCAGTGAGACATGTGTGAATATGAAACATAAAAAGGAAGCAGGGATGAGGGCTTGGTTTGCTTAAACTTGGTGATTGGAAACCACACAGACAGAGCTAGAGGGCTGAATTTCTTCTCCACAACCCCGGGATAGCACTGAAAGGGAATGTAGGGCCTGAGGGACTGAGTAGCAGAGAAGGGACTAGTTCTAGTGTAGGTTTTCCTAGCTCTGCAGCGAGCTCACCAGCTTAGCATTCAACTTTTCCCAACTCCTTGATGGTGCCTAACAGATATAAGGGCATACTGCAACGGTAGATGGATAAGTGTTCTGTAACCCTTGCTATAAATATGCATGTTTAATTATTAAATTCCATATGCAAAACATGTTTATATTTAGTATCCATTATGACTGAATGATACGAAATGTGATTACAGCTTTTGAGCAATAACGCTAATGAATTTCTTGTATTTCTTGTGTTGCTTGTGTGGACAGGCTAAAGGTAAAGGTAAATGGTAAATGGTTGTTGTGAGGGGTTGTGGAGTAAGGGTTATTGTTGATATAAGTGTATGTTGATGTAAGTGTATGTTGGGTTGTTATATGCCTAAGGATCCGTAGTAGATCGTAGACCTGGAAATGGTCATGGTAAAGTTCCAAGCCCAGTTGACATCAGAATGTACTAGCTGGACATTGATTATTTGATGTTGTGGGGTAGCCTGCGTGCTGACCTAACATCTAAGTCCATAGGCGATCCAAATGCTTGCAAAGCGAAGCAGGATCCTGTGGACAAACGAGGAAATGCACAATACAAATAAGTATTGGATTATTTCGCTTATGAATATAAATGTGTATATGATTTGGTTACGATGTTTATCTCTAGAGCAAGATAAAACTGATGTGAATAAACTAAACATGTGAATTTATTCAATGTTTGGATATAGGTATCACTGGGAGTGAGGACCATGAGAGCATCCTATGGGTGCATATGGACATGTGACTGTCCTAGAAAGCTCGGAATGAGCAGTAATGGAAAAGGTGCTAGTAAGACGGGGGATTCCTAGCAGCCGAGACAAACCATGTGGAGAGACTCCATGGTTTAGAGGTCTGGAATAGACCAAAGACACTAAGTGTCATGACCAAGAAGGATTGGTCCAGCATTCACGGTGAAGTGAAAGAGGCTGAGAGCATGAAAAGCCACGGTGGTGATGTGAGAAGAGTGATACCTGGTGGTGCACATTGATCATGGCAGCAGATCAGAAGTTGTTGGACTTGGCTGGAAGTCTCCTTCAAATGATTTCCAAGACCCAAGAGAACCTTGGGGAGATGCTCAAGATACAGAGAAGGCAGAATGAGATGAACCACCAGATTTTGCAAGACTCTATTGGTTTGCAAAAGGAGGTGAAAATCCTTCTGGGAGCAATCGGCAAAGGAAAGGAAGGTGGATCAGCAATGGGACAATTGTCCAAGCGACCCGATAGGAAATGGTCCAGGCATGAAGACTCAAAGGAAATTGAGCGGGTAAAGATGACGTAGCCAGTGAGATGCTGGAGATGCAGAGGACATCATTTACGCCAGGACTGCCCAATGAAGGAACATGATGAAGGCATTAGCCGCAAATTTCCTAGACTTCGGGATCAGCTGGAAGCTGAGAACTAGCAGGAGAAGTCCATGGAATCCAAGGAGCTTGGTCGTGAACGTTCAAAGTAGATGATTCAACGTGGGACAGATCTGCAATTTTGAAATTTTGATGTGCAACTGCATATGTATTGTATATATGTAATGGAACACCAAGGACGGTGTTATTCCAAGGGGGAGGGGGATGTAATGTCCCCGGTTTTGACCCCGTTTGCATGATGTATATATTGTAATTAATCGTGGTGAGGATCTCAAGGCAAAATCCCCACCATCGATTTGGTTGTGTATGTTTCGGCAAAAGGGATAGTTGTTGATGGTATATCATGCTATCCGGCACATTATGGTTGGCATCATGTAAATACGCACATCAATTAAAATAAACCACAACCAGCTGCGGCAGTGCAACGTTGAATGAAAAGGGCATGGTTCCAAAGGATAAGGGGTGGGGGATGTCAAACCTTGGTTATGGGGGATAAACCCATGTTTTTCCACCTTTGTTTGTTTGCCACCTTTTCTTGTCTCATCCAACCTTGTCAACCTCTTTAATGCTTCAGCTAGTGGTTGAGGAGTGATGGCTGAGTGGTTGAGGGCAGTTATTGATTTTGGGAGTGGGGGTGGTAGGACTGCCAGTCCCTTACCCACACCCACACACCACCCATGACTCCATTCTCACCCTGTCGGTTTGTCCTCCCCATGCTGAGCGTTCTGCTGTTTATCCATGCGCAGAGGCTGTTGTCTGTTTGCTTACACAGCTGGGCTTCAACCTTCACGATGGTGTTCAGTTTCTTGCTCGCGGGAAGGTTCGTGGTCTGTTCATTCCTCATGCGGAGGTCGTTGTTTGTTTTTCCTCACGCAGAGGGGCGGGAGTCTTGCTCATCCTCATGCACAGGCAGAGGATCTGTTGGATCTCACACGGCCAGTAGGAGAGCTGCTTACTTGTGGTCATTCATGTTTTCCACAGAGTGGAATTGGGTAAGTCTCCTTGGCGTTTTGTGGTCTGGTGCGGGTTGCACTCACGCACAGACTGTTTGGGGTCATTTTCCCATTTGTGAGATTTGCTCACTGATTGTTTTTTGGGGCTGTTGTCTTCCCCACGTTTTTGGTTGGCTGTGGTGTCCAATTGTGTTTTGGGATACTATGCTTTCGTATTGAGTCATTTTCTGCAGTGGTCTACGTCTGAGTTTCCCTGCTGTTTGGGACTATGTATAGCTACCATTGTTGGAACTGTGAGTTGGGGTTGTTGATTGCCACAGTCATTGGTCGAGTCTCCCATGGTTATGCCGGGAGTTTTGTTTCTTATCCAATGTGGGTTGTGGATTGTTGCCACTGTTTTTATTGTGAAATTGAGCTACTGAAGTACCCTGGTTTTGGGTTGCAGCTGAGTTGTTTTGGCCATGTTAGGGCCAAGAACAACTCCATGTTGCCTTGTGGGCTTGAGCTGTGCCTCATCTTCTGTTGGGATTATCCCTGGTTGTTTTTCTTTCTTCATAGAGATGTGAAGGGATGGTTTTGCTGCATGTAAGCAGTGGTTGGTCTTTGGACTATGCTGGCTTGGCCAATGTGGAAGGCCTGGTAAACCCAGCGGTGTTGGTTTCGCTGATTGTGTCCCTCGACTATGTGTAAGCCTGCGTTGACCCTTATCCTTCGAGGACTCATGCCCAGCTCGGGGGTGGCAGCATTGCTGAGAGATTGATGAGCAAGCTGGCCTATGGTTGGGTGGAACATTGCAGTGACGTAGCTGGTTACGGGCGGGATTCTTCATCGAAAGATAAGTGCTGCTGGTTACTTCATATCTGCAATTTATATATTGATGTCAATGGATAATAATGAACATGTGGAATGTTGGAATTGTATGTGTGTTGCTTCCATTGTATGTTGTTGAAATGTGCATCTTGAATGATGGATTATGCATTCTAGCATCCCTGTTATGCATCATGTTAAGCCTTTATTTCAGCATTGATGTTTGTCTATGTTCATGGGGTTGTTTGCCCAGTTGCATTGGTGTTCATCGTGTCCTCTTCGCCGGTCTAAGGGATGGGGATGTGACATTAGAAGCATCCAAGAAGACTCAGTAATCATCATAACTCACCCAGCAACACTTAATCCTCCAAAAAAGGCTCAAAATCAAAGTATACGTGATTGTTCTTAGTAAAATAGCGTCGATATGCTAGTGTTTAAGGAAAACGTGCATGTATACGTGACTGTGAATGAAAAACCCACGTATAGGAAGAAAAAGGCAAAAAATTAGGGCAAACAGACAAGCTAAGACAAAATTTACTTCCACGGGACCCTACTAGGTAAACATGCCCCCAAACCCGACACAGAAACAGAGAAATCAAGAGCAATTCAAGTATCTTGAATACCAAAAACCCCTAAAGAGAAACTTCATATGGAACCTCCCCAGTATGGTCGCCAATTCTGTTACAGAGAGAAACTTCATATGGCTTGGGGTGTACCACTACAGACAGCTTTGACACTAGAAATCAATCTTTCCCAATATGTAAGAGAAACCAAACATCTAACACTAAGGGATGCCAAATCGTACCTTGTTTCGGACGGTTGAAGTAGATCCTCGTTGAGCTTTCCAATTCACGCTTGTATTAGCAATTCGCTCTCAACAACATTAAACAAGACAAGCATGATCTATAATAATGTGTTAGACCTACTCTAGCATATATATTCAATAATGCATAAACAATTAAACACATCCATGGAGAAACTGAGTCCTCCACTTGGGCCTCCACCACCTCAATCCTCCATCTCTCAGTAGCAAGCTCACAAGAAAAGGAAATATTGAGAAGAACACAAAGTGCTCCAAAGGGACAAAGGGATGCAGACTCAAGTATATGAAAACTATGGAAACAACGGACTATAGTTTACTTGATCTTCAATTCCTCGTCTTCAATGTATCCAAGGGGTTCCTTATATAGCGCTCCAAAAGGGTAATGGAGGGTCGAATCCGAGCATTCTTAAGGAATTTGGAAGGCCAAGAGTCAAGTTATTCGGAATACTATGAGGAAAACTCCAAAAATATTTGGGCTTATGCACACATCCCTATGTACATGTGTTTGAGGTCAAAAGTCACGTGTACACGCGAGTATGGGATTAAAAGTCATGTACAGCAATAAACAGGAGTTTTTAAGCGATGATCTTGGAACATCAAAGGATAATATGAGTCCATGGGACCTACAGAGTCTGCAGAGGGACAAGTAAAGCCATAAATATGTGATCAACCATGTGTGGTAAAATCAGCTATAACAATGTGTAAGGACTCATTATGACCAAACAACCTGCGTCCAGGATATTTTCCATTCAAACAACCTTCACATGTATTACATCCGAGTAACCTACATACTATGCCAGGACTCCTTTTACACTCGGACAACCCATAGGACTTATTACATTCGAGTAACCTCCGTACCATGCCAGGGCTCATATTTACACTTGATTAACCTGTCTCAGGAGTGATTGCATCCAAGGATAACCTATGAGCTTCTCCAAGACTGATTACATCTGAGGACAACCTATAGGACTGATTACGTTCGAGCATCCTGCTTCACCAGGATTTTTCCTGCTTGGACAACCTGTCTCATTTCCCATGTTAGATATTATGCATCATCTATTTTTATCATAAAATCATATTAGGACTACATACATCCAAGGATAACCTACAAGATTTTCCAAGAATTATTACATCGAAGGGCAACCTACAGGACTGATTACATCTGAGAAACCTACAATCTTCACCAATATTTTACACTCAGAAAACTTGTCTCTCAAGCTATGCTAGAACAAATCACTACCTCTTTCGAGCGGTATCGATCTGGATCACACCAATTCTTTCTTTGAATTACTTGAACTTCACTCTCGCTAGAGGCTTGGTCAACACATAGGCTATCTGCTCATTTTTTAACACATACTGGAGCTTCACTACTCCTCTCTACACCATATCCCTGATATAGTGGAACTTGATCTCAATGTGCTTTGACTTTTCATGGAACATAGGGTTTTCCCACAGCTTCACAGAAATTTGATTGACACAGAAGATACAAGTCACATCCAACTATAGATCAAACAAGACAGGTCATAGCTTTCATATCCACATTGCCTCGCAACTAGATGAGCAAGTGGAAATATACTCTGCCTCGATTATACTCAGCACCATGCATGATTGCTTCATGTTGAACCACGAGATCATGCTAGATCCCAAACTAAAGTAGCAACCTAAGGTGCTCTTCCTGTCAGTGGCACTACCTCCTCAATATGAATCATCATAACCGTGTAGGTTAATCTTTTGATTCACATCATATTTGAGCCCATAATCCACTATACCTTTTAGGTACCTCGGTACATGCTTTGAAGCTATAAGGTGAACATGTATCAAATCCATCAGGAACTACCTTAAGGTGTTCACCACAAATCATATATCTGGCCTCATATTCATCGAGTACATCAATGATCCAATCATCTGATGATAGATCATGGCATCAACCTTCTCAGATGAAGCATCACTCAGAAGCTTCAAGTTAGATTCCATAGGTGTGGCTACTGCCTTGCAGTCCAAAATTATGAATCTCTTCAGAATCTCCACTACATACTTTCCTTAACCAAGGAATATCACATATGTACTCTGCCACACCTCCATGCCTAAGAATTAGTGCATCTAGGTATTTCATCTCAAACTCTATAGCAAGGCTCCTCCTTGCATATTTAATGAGTTCCTCTTTGCCTGTCAGAAACAAGTCATCGGCATATAGTAGGAGCATCACTGGTATTCTATATTCAACCTTGAATTAAAGGTTGGAATCTTCTTTACTCTTGGTAAATCCTAGGCTCATCGGGAAGCTATCCATTCTATCATACCATGTCCTTGGTGCTTGTTTCAATCCATACAAATCATTCTTCGATTTGTAAACATGGGTATTCCTGTCATGTGTCTCGAAACACAGTGGTTGTGCCACATATACTTCCTCCTCTACTACACCATTCAAGAAAGTTGTCTTGACATCCATATTGTGTATTTTCCATTTCATAATTGTTTCCAATGCAAGTATGGTCCTAATGGAAGTGTACCTCACCATAGGTGCAAATGTCTCTTCGTAGTCTATGCCTTCTTTCTGTGAAAAGCCTCGTGCTACGAACCTTGCCTTGTATTTATCGATGCTTCCATCTGCAATATGCTTGATATTGTATATCCACTTTGAAGTCACAACAGACTTACTTTCCAGTCTCAAAACTATATCCCAAACTTCATTCTTCATTATCGATTTATACTCCTCGATCATAGCATCCTTCCATTCTTTCTTTTATGCATCCTCTTCATAGGTGGAAGGTTCTTTATCAATGATGTCACATAGCAGGGCCACATAACTATTATAGGGTTTTTCCCTTTTTCTCTCTCTATGTATTCCTTATGGAGTGCCATACCTTTCTGCTTCTCATTTGAGCTCTCATGCCCATGTTGGTTTCCTCTTGTGGGATTACTTCTCAAGGAATGTCTCTATCAGCTCTTTTGGTTCTGCCATGTCATGATCTTCATGGTCTTCTAGAATTGCTTCTCCAATTTCCATATCTCGGGGTCTTGTATCTTCTGGTTCCTCGATCTCTTGAATAGGTGTCCTCCTGGATCTAAAGTATGTCGAGTCTTCATCAAAGGTTACATCTCTAATAATAACGATCTTCTTGAATACTATGAAGTATATTTTGTAGTCCTTTGATGTCTCACTGTATCCTATGAATATACCCTTCTTCCTAGAAGGATCGAGCTTGATCCTTTTCTCCTTTTGGATATGTATGTACATAGGGAAGCCAAATATTCTCATATGGATAACTTCTAGTTTCTCTCCTGAGAAATCCTCTTCAAGATTCATGTTTTCAAGTAATCGACGAAGTGAACAGGTTTGTACATAAACAGTTGTCCTTGTTTCCTCTACCCAAATTTGCATAGGAAGATCCTGGTCATGCAGCATTTATTTTGATGCTTCAATGATGGTTCAGTTATCAACTCCCTCTTAATCCTGAACTCTCTACAGAGTTCCTTGAATTATTCTGAGGTGAATTCTTTGCCATTATCTGACAATGGAGTCTTGATCTTCCTATCGGTTTGGTTCTTGAAAAAGGATTTATATTACTTGAACTTACTGAAAACTTCATTTTTCCCTTTCAATAAATATATACAAATGATTACATGAGAAATCATCTATAAAGGAAACATAGTACACATACCTGCTTAATGAGCGAGAAGACATGGGTCTGCATACATCCGAGTGTACTATCTCCAGTATTCATTTGGCCTTGCTCTCACTGCTGGGAAATGTCTTCTTTGCATTCTTTCCTTGTGCAAATCCTTTGCAAATGCTTTTCCTAGATCTATGCCATTCTAGATATTGATTTGCTTGCCATCGATAGTGCTATGTAGTGCACATGTGCAAGCCTTTTGTGTCATAGTTTGCTTGGTTCGATTGAATCGTGAACCAGTGCTTATGTAGGCTATCCCTTTAGCTTATACAAGCCACTGTCTTCTTCTCCAATCACTATTGCATCCTATATTGTCTTCCCTCTAAGACACATTAGAACTTGACCATCGACAAATGCAACTCTAATTCCCTTTGCATATAGTGCAGAGATGCAAAGAATATTCTTCTTCAATCCCAGAACATATAGCACATCCTTCATATTTAAGTATTTCCAAGATTCAAGCTTGTATAACACTTATCCACTCCCTTTTATGGAGTATTGGTAAGCATCCCCAAGTTTCACCTTGTGAGTTGACTCTTGTTCATAAATATTAATGAATGATTCCTTATATCCCGTAATGTGTTTAGAAGCTCTACTATCCACAAGCCAATCATTTCTTATGTGTGATATAGTGCTAGTAAGTGCTAATATTAGCACATACTCTTCATCTTAATCATCCTTCTCTCTTATGAATCTTTTGTTTGTTGGTTCATCGTCTCCAGCAACATGAGCATGGTGTCTTCTTTTCCTTATGGGAAAATATCTTACAAAGTGTCCATTTTCATCACAAGTATAGCATCGAACATTTGAAGGATCTCTCTTGGTCTTCTTTTGTTTCTTCTCCTTCTTCTTATCATGACAAAAGTTCTCCTTCTTCTCCTTCTTCTTGAAGTTCTTCCTAGTGTGAACTATGAGAGCTTGATCTTTGTTTGCTTCCATCTTCTCTTCTCTTGTTAGGATTCGAGCTTATTCTTGTGCAAATTCTTCTCGGATTGTGATGAAAGAGATGAACTTCATTCTTGCACAAATTCCTTGAATGAATGAGTCTCGTGATCTAGGAAGACCATTCAAGGTAGTCATTACAATCTCTCCTTCTTCGACATTATCTTGAACCGCTTCTAGTTGTTATTTTATTTGAGCAACCCTTGTTAAGTAAGACTGTATAGTATCAGAGTTTTATATATTCACATTCTTCAACTAGTTCCTCAAAGTCATCTTTTGGTTGATGTTCTTTCCTTCAAACATATTTGTCAAAGTAGCATATACTTCCTTCACTATCTTGAATGAAGACATATGGGGTATGAGACACACAGGTCACAAGTATACAACTCACATATATGCATCTTGCACCACTATCACCCATGTACATCGAGTTTTATGCTCAAAAATAAAATAAAAAATATTTGGAGTTTTTCCCATCAACTAATGAATGACTTGATCATTGGCCTTCCATATGTCGAGAAACGCTCTGATTCGACCCTTTATTTCCTATTGAGGGGTTATATATTGAACCATTGTGAAGAATTGAAGGAGGAGAATTTTGGAGAGTAAATATATTATAGCAAAATTTTTCCCCATTCTTGTATGCTTGAGTCTACATCCCTTTGTCCTTGAGGAAGCCATTAGTGCTCTTTCCCAAGCTTTCCATTGTATGGAGGATTGAAGTGGTGGAGGCCCAGGTGGAGGGGCTCCGTTTCTTGGTTTCGACGAGGTGCCGACAGAGGTTGTCATTTGTATCTTTGTTTACATTAATAGAAATATCCATTTCGCGTCCAATTTCATGTGTAATTATGAATATTTGTATCCATGGATTTAATAAATTTGTATACATGTTTAAATTGAATATGTTATATTAGACACTAACACTTTATATATCATTCTTTTATATCTCTTTGTTGTTGAGGATGAATTATAGGGGCAAGTTTTGATTGAGAGCTCAACGGGGATATTCTTCGAATGTCTGGTTGAGGTATGGTTCTTATGCCTTAGTGTTTAGTTTCATTTATGTATATAGCATGCCTGAGAATGGATTGATTTATGGATTCATATTGTATGTTGTGGTCCACCCCAATCCATAGGAATTTTTTTCTTTAACCGTCCACTGTATTTTAGACCTACCTAAAATCATGCCATCGGAACAGAAAACTATGCCACAAGTGTTAATGTATTGTTCTCTAAATTACAATGATTTTTGTTGCTTAATTTTCCATAAATAAAATTTGGATTTAGATGTTTTGGGCATGGCACTAATATAAAATTTACATAAGCCTAACTTGTATTCATGTTAAAATATTGTGACTTCGGAAGATATTCTAGATCTATTGATTGTATTCCTCCTTCGGGAGGTGAGTTTGGTCTTGTTAGTATCATTGAAAGAATCAATGTAAACCTCCGGATGTAATTCAAGTCAATAGTACCCAAGTGTCAATATACTAAATGTTTTTTGTGGTGTCCAGTTGGAAAAGTGGGCCCAGTCAGTTAGAGAAGTCAGTCATGTTAGGTTAGAGCTCAATTAAACTGAATAATATAAATAAGGAGGCACTCCCCTTCATTTGTACTCAGTCACTCAAGTTGTTTTGCAAGAGAGAGAAATATTAGTGTGCCAAAAAGAAAACAGAAGCAGTTGTCTGGGTTTTACACTGCTCTCCTTGAGTTCTATACTGAGGAAATTTTATAGGATTTTCTACCTTGTGGTTTCCCAGAGGAAAATATTGGTGCTCTTGTGTTCTTGTGTTTCTGTGCTTGTTGTTCTTTCAATGATCCACTAGTGACTATTTGTTTTACAATATCATCTAAGCAAATTAAGAAAATTCAACATGGTATCAGAGCTACCGTGAATGGAAGCACCACACAGTTAGGATTTTGTTATTCCAAATAAATCCCTAAACAGATCAACCAGAAAAAAGGACTCTCCCAACTCACCTCTGAAGAGCACATATTTCTGTGGAGAAAAAACTGAATTCCAAGAATTTTCAATTTCAGGACCAGTTACTATTGCTGGGACAGACTAGGGTTTTAGTTTTTCTGAGGTTTCATCATCAATATATGAAAAGGGAAGATACAGTCTACCTCACCCCAGGGAGGCACATATTTTCCACTATTCAGCTCCACCTGTGAACCCAACTAAAAAATTAGGTTTTCTACTTCAAACCCTAGGTCATCCAGAAGGAGGTCAGTTAGGAGTAGTTTTCTTCAAGTAAGTATCTTTCCTCCTTATTCCATTTGAAGTTATCAGTCTTATAAGTATAAAAAAGAATACCAAGCTCTATGAAAAGCTTAAAGGTGCTGAAAACTTCAGAGCATGGAAGTATAGGATCATGCTCATCCTCCAAGAGAATGATCTAGATAAGTTTGTGAAAGAGGAAGTGAAAGAACCAGAAGAAGCTGAAGCTAATTCCTAGCATAAGAAGGACATGATCATAGCTAAAAGGAGCATATATGACTCCATCAAAGATAACTTTATTCCTCGAGTATCCTCAAGGGAGACTCCAAAATAAATGTGTGATGCTCTATTGGGTTTATTTGAAGCAAGAAACATTAATAGGAAAATGACCCTGAGGAATCAACTCAAAAGTGTAAGAGCTCAAAATTCAGATACCATGTTGTCTTAATTTACAAGAGTATCTCAAATAAAGGATCATCTAGAATCCATTGATGATATGGTTGAAGTAGAAGATATTGTAATGACAACCTTAAATGGTCTTCAAAGAGATTAGCAAACCTTTATCCGAGGAATTTGCTCAAGAATGAAACTAACCAAATTTTGAAAGTTATGGGAAGAATGTGTTCAAGAAGAAGAAAGGATAGCAACTATAGAATAAAAGCTAAATCACAATGAGGATCAAGCCTTGACAGCCCACACCAGATGCAAAAGGAAGATTCATGACCATCCTCCTAAGAATCAAAGGTTTAAAAGACCCAAGAGAGACCTCACAAATTTTGAGTGCTTCACTTGCCACAAGTTGGGACACATTTCCATCAATTGTCCCATGAAAGGAGAAAGGATCAAAAATATGAGAAGGTTTCAGTCCCATTCTGTTGAAGATAGTGATCAACAACGCCTTCAGCCCATACAACACCTTCTTTAGTCTACATACATGAGTTTTATGATCGTTAATCTCAAATCCTCGTGGTTGTTCTATATATACCTCTTCTTCAATAAATCCATTTAAAAATGTCGTCTTCACGTCCATTTGATGTAGCTTCCACTTCATGTTGGATGCAAAGGAAATGATTGTTTTGATTGAGGTGTATCTAGCTCCTGGTGCAAAGGTCTCCTCATAATCAATTCCCTCTTTTTGAGAGAATCCTCAGGCTACGAATATTTCCTTGTAATTTTATATACTTCCATCTTCTGAGTGTTTAGTTTTGAATATCCACTTCGAGGATACCACTGACTTGTCTTTCGGTATTGGCACTAATTCCCACACATCATTCTCTATAATGGATTGGTATTCCTAGACCATTGCATCATCCCACTCTTTCTATTTTATTGATTCTTCAAAACATGTTGGTTCTTTATCAACTATATCACACATCAAAGCCATATAACTGAGGTATGAATTTGTATTCTTTCTTTCTCGGATGGTTCCTTCAGGAACACCATGTCTTTCTTTCTCGGACGGTTCCTTAAGATTAAGGATGATGGAATTATGATTTTTTTACTATATGTAGATGATTTGTTCTTGAAAGGAGAAGATAAGGATATTATTGAATGTAAGAAGAAGCTTGTTGCAGAGTTCGAAATGAAAGACCTTGGAATGATGCATTTGTTTCTAGGTCTTGAAGTATGGAAATATCCAGATGAGATTTTCCTAAACCAAGGAAAATATACTGTATAAATATTAAAAATATTTGGAATGTTAGATTGTAAATTTATGACTACTCTGATGACTACAAGTTTGAATTAATTGAATGACGATACTTCGGAAGCAGTTGATGCCACCTTATATAGACAGATTAATGGTTCACTTATGTACTTAACCAATACAAGACCAGATATATGTTTTGCAGTAAATGCCTTAATTTAGTATATGGTGAATCCTAAACACATTCACCTTATTGGGGAAAAACATGTGATGAGGTATCTAAAGGGAACTTTATATTATGGGCTCAGATATGCATCTAGTGGTGAGATCAAAATACATAGATATGCAGATTTAGATTGGGGAGGAAGTACCAAAGATAGAAAAAGCACATCAGGATGTTGTTTTATTCTAGGATCAGGCATGATTTCTTGGTTAAGTAGAAAGCATACTGGTATTGTGCTTAGTACAACAGAGGATGAATACATTGCAGCATGTTCAGCATGTAGCAAAGCAGTATGTCTTCAAAAGATGTTAGCATGAATATTCGATGCAGAGATAGATGCTACTGACATCCTTTGTGATAATCATATTTGTATTAAGATGACAAAAAATATTGTGTTTCATGATAAGAAAAATCACATTGAAATCAGATATCATTTCATCTGGGATATGGTTCAGAAGGAAGCTATGAAGCTCAAGTACGTTCCTACAGAAGAACAAGTAGCATATGTATTGACTAAGCCTTTGGCTCGTGTAAATTTTGAATACTATCAATACAAGCTTGGTGTAGACTATTAAATTGAGCACATAGATTTGTGGACCAACACACAACTCACAATATAGATCACACAATTTGACTCAGAAATTGAAGAATAAAACAATGCAAAAATGGCTTGGAACTGTGAATGCTTTCATTAATCAAAAGTAATTAGATAATTAATTACAATGAATTAAAATGTATAAATAGCCTCATGCAATTCGAATCCATGTGAGGAAATTCAAATTGGTTTGACTCTACTTGATTGAATGGTTAACTGACCTTTTCTAAATCATTATCGGAGTTCAAAATACAAACTCAAGTGTCTAATTCAGTGTCAACTAGTCTAACTGACTGAGGTAGGTGAGTAAATGCACCTCACCTGCATGCAGCCATGAAAACCTAGCGCTAACTGAGTAGAAATAATTGTAACAGACTAGAAATGAATGTAACTAACTCCTAACTGAGATTGACTAGTCACCAAATGAACTCAACTAATGGAGGTTGGTGTCGGCACTCCCAATGGTTCCTAATTTGTAGGGATTTATCTAGGAGGCTCCTAAATTGATGCAAGCAAGTGCAATCAGTGGTATTTGGCCTCAATTAGTGTTCCCCATACTTTAGTAACTAGTACATGTGCCCCAATTAGGCCAAGTGGACCCAATGGTGCTAGTGACTAAAAATAGACTGAAAGGACTCCTAATTTAGACATAATTGACCAAATTGAACAAGGGAGGATTATAATCCTAACACCCCCCTGAATGCTAACTTTGAAAATTTGTGGGACCTGGTAACTAAGACCATAGGTCACCCATTATAATAAGTAAAGTAACTACTCAATACAAGGAGCTGGGGAAAAAATCCCCCCCTCTAACTAAGCGGATAGAATCAGGATTCAAGTTTTAAAAACTTGAAAATATGTTGTTGCAACCTTCATCTCTATGATGTAGTGAAGCAACATGCATGATGTTATGTGCATAGGTATCCTGGGGCCTCAAATGTAGACTTCTCCATATTCTCCCAAAATGGTGATGGAAGTAAGGAGGAATGTAACCTTTTCCTCTTTCTGGATGAAGAGGTGTATGATCCACTCTATTCTTCTGAAGGCAGTGTAACTGATCAGACCTTGCCATGTAGCATCTCAGAGGGAGTTTGGTGCATCTCTCTGAAGGAGGTAAGATTGCATGACATAGTGCAAGGTTCTTTGTCTTCTATCTGTTAGATGGATTTCCAGTCATCTTCCTAGCTTCCCGCTTGGGAGTAGGGACTGGATATGGATCTGAATCACCCTAAATATCAATCTCATAAACTGATACAACTGGTTCTGTAATACTAGTGGAAACTGCAAAAGAAGTAGATGGAATGTTTTTTCCTTCCCTTTCAAGTGGCAACTAAGAGTGCACTAGTTCTAAAAATGGCATGAAGTGTGAGAACTCATATGCCTTGGAGGCATGATTTGCAGCACCCTTCGCTATGATGTTCCCAATAGAGATATATGTGATCTCCACTGAGTCGAGACTAAATATCACTCACTTTGGAGAGCCAGTATGAGTCATCTAGTATATAGATAACAGATTTGCAGCTAAGGAGGGCACGTAAAGCACATCTTTGAACTTTCCATGTTCAATCTTGATAGAGCCCTTCCCTTTGGCTCGAATTTGACTGTTATTACCCTTCTAAATACTATGACCATCAAAATACTGTAAAGAAGAGAATGATTCTCTGGATGCAACCATATGATTGGAAGCTCTAGAATCAATGAGGAAAGCATGTGTTGTTGAACAGCTAGCCTTCAGTGCATGGCATGTCTCTTCATGTTCTTCAGTTTCTTCTCTATGGTCAGCATTCCTTGTGCTAGCAGGTAAAGTAATGTTATGTTTCTTCAGAAGAAGATACATTTCATCAATTTTTCTTCTCATACAGGATATTTCTGGATGAAATCCCCTTCCACGGTAAGAACAAAGGGTCTTTCCTTTGCCATTATTCTTTCTTCTCTTTGAACTTGAAGGCTCATTTGACTGCTCTTTCTCCACATGAGACTCATCCTTTTGCTTCCCTTTACCATTCACAACCTTGGGTCCTCATGAAACCATTGATTGATCTCTGGAAGATCAAATGATCCCCATTTGGATCAACTTGTCATGCTCATGGGTGAGAGATTAAATGAAGGCATAAAGAGTGGGAATCCTCCAATTTGGAGTAGTGAGCTTCCCTGATTGAAAGGTTGATACAAAGACTAAGTAGTGTGCACCAAGTTTTGAGAGGATGAAAAGGATGATTTTATCATCCTCCTTCTCAACCTTGCACAACTTCAACTAGATGAAGAGAAATTTGGTGAAGAAATCATTCAGTGTTTCAAAATTGGCCGGATGAAGAGAAATTATCTCATTCTATAGCTAATAGATCCTCAGGTCATCTTGCTTGTCAAACAAGGAATAAATATTATCCCAAACCTCCTTGGGAGTCTTCAATCCATTGATGTGGAAGTAAATATCTCTAGAGATTGAGAGGCGCAAGCATCCATATGCTTCATCAAGCCTAATCTAGTATTTTTCTTTGTCAACATAATGAACCAGATATGCCTCTATCTCCATTGTGAGTCTGAAGAGTCTTTCGAAGTGAAGCTACATCTCCATGTCCTCCTTCCATTGGTGGTAGTTTAAAGGAGTGAGGAGCTCCATTGGAGGGGCCATTTCGAATGCATTGAAGGAGTCTGAGCTGTTGTAGCGAATGCAGTGAACGAGACTGATAAACCTGTAAATGGCACAATCAAACAGACAAAGTAAGGTCGGCATCCTGCACTTTTGGAATTTTCTTCACACCCATCATAGTTGATCAAGCAAGCTTGATCAACAATTCCTTTACTTGGGATATTAAGTGGTAAATTCTCTGCTTCTAGTGCAGTACTAGAAGGAGAAATTTTGCTCAAAACAAATGTTTGATCCAAGTATGAATCTAGAGTAGCAGAAATGCCTTGTCCTGCTGAGGCTCTGATACCATATTAAATTGAGCACATATATATGTGGACCAACACACAACTCACAAGATATATCACACAATTTGACTCAAAAATTGAAGAATGAAACAATGCAAAAATGGCTTACAACTGTGAATGTTTTCATTAATCAAAAGTAATTAGATAATTAATTACAATGAAGTACAATGGATAAATAGCCTCATGAAATTTGAATCCATGCGAGGAAATTTGAATTGATTTGACTCTACTTGAATAAATGGTTAAATGACCTTGGCTAAATCATTATCAGAGTTCAAAATACAAACTCAAGTGTCTAATTTAGTGTTAACTAGTATAATTTACTGAGGTAGGTGAGTAAATGGGCCTCACCTGCATGCAACCATGCAAACCTAGAGCTAACTAAGTAGAACTAAATGTAACTGACTCCTAACTGAGCTTGACTAGTCACCAACTGAACTCAACTAATGGAGGTTGGTGTCGGCACTCCCAGTGGCTCCTAATTTCTAGGGATTGATATAGGAGGCTCCTAAACTAATGCATGCAAGTGTAATCAGTGGTAGTCAGCCTCAATTAGTGTTCCCCACACTTTAGTAACTGGTACATGTGCCCCAATTAGGCCAAGTGCACCCAATGGTGCTAGAGACTAAAAATAGACTTAAAGGACTCCTGATTTAGACATAATTGACCAAATTGGACAAGGGAGGATTATAATCCTAACATAGTCCGAAAGGACCTCTATTGAAAGAGGGAGTGATAGGATATGGATGATGGATGCAGTGGTGAGTAGAGTATAGAGGAGGGTAAGTCTGGCTAGGCTTGTTTGGCTCGAAAGGGTTATTAATTCAGACAAGGCCTATTGATCCTAGGGGGATTAGTATGTTTGGCTAGGCTTGTTTGTCTCGAAACGATTAGTAAGCCAGACAAGGATTTTTTGTTCCCCAGTGAGATACATCTGTCTAACTAGACTTGTTTGGCTCAAAAGAGTTAGTAAGTTAGACAAAATGCCTAGATGGATCTACCAGAGAACTCACCATGATGTTGCTCCGAGAAGTTGAAGGGAAAGATGTATCCTTGGTCTTGTTATGTTGTTAATTATTGATGATTGTTGATGATGGTTGTTGATATGTTTGATGATTATTGAGACAATTGATGCAATATTGTTATACTGATGATTGTTGAGATGTTTGTTGAGACAATTGTTGCAATGGTTGTTGAGATGGTTGATGAGATTTTTTGTACATTATTGTTGTGATGTTTTTTTGCATCAGTATTGATGATTGATTGCTTGATTGATTGAGTTAGTACCAATGATGTTACATTGATGACTATTGATGAATGTTACTTCAGTATTCCTATACTGATGATGTTATCAATGTTCCAACATCTCTTTGTTGGTAATGCAAATGATGATCTAGCACTAGATGTTGTTTGATTTTAGCACTAACATGCTAATGATATTGTTGTTGATGTTGTTAGTATCCATGCACAGATGTTGCAGAAAATTAAGTTACAGATGATGTCTCAGTATCCACATACTGATACTATAAGAAGATGATCCTGAAGATGATTCAGTATACGAAGATGATCCATTATTTAGACAGTGACGAGATAGAAGATGATCCAGCATTCATAATCTGACGAGATAGACAATGGTTAACTATTCACATACTGATGCTTCAAGAAGAAGACCCATGAGATGATTCACTATTCACATACCGATAATTAAAGAAGAATATCCAGAAGATGATTCAATATTCACATACTGATGCTATAGAAGATAATCCAGAAGATGATAGAATATTTCCAAGTACGTACGAAAGACGAAGATTACAGAATATGATCCAACTGAGATCGATGATGAAGACGAAAGATGATGTTCCAAAAATTCCTATAACATATAGAGTCTCTCCATACAATTGTACAGTTGAATTAGAAGTTGTTGTTATGATTGAATACCTTCCTAGTTAATAGGGAGTGTTAAAATATTGTAACTTTGGAAGATATTCCAGATGTATTGACTATATTCCTCCTTTGGGATATGAGTTTGGTCTTGTTAGTAACATTTAAAGAATCAATGTAAACCTTTGGATGTAAGTCGGGTCAATAGTACCCAAGTGTCAATAAAATAAATGTTATTTGTGGTGTCCAATTGGACAAGTGGGCCCAATCAGTTAGAGAAGTCGGCCCTGTTAGGTTAAAGGTCAAGTCAACTGAAGAATATAAATAGGTAGGTGCTCACCTTCATTTGTACTCACTCACTCAATATTTTTTGCAACAGAGAGAAATATTAGTGCGCCAGAAAGAAGAGAGAAGCAGTTGTTTTGGTTTTACACTACTCTGGTTGAGTTCTATACTGAAGAAGTTTTGCGGGGTTTTCTCTCTTATGGCTTCCCTGAGGAAAATCTTGTTTTTCTTGTGTTCTTGTGTTCTTTTGCTTGTTTTTCTTTGAGTGATCTACTAGTGGCTATTTCTTTTAAGATATCATCTAAGAAAATTAAGAAAAAACAACAATTCAAAGTTTAAAACATGATTGCAACCTTAACTCATAGTTCCAACTTCTCGTTTCAATTTGATTAGAATTATAGACAGCAATTGAATCTGATCGTACTTGACATCTTGACTCAATGTTCTAGATTAGAACAGCCATGTTCAACCGTTGCCTTTTGTTTTAGATTTTGCAGTATTTTATTCCATATGTTTAAATATTTAAAAACATCTTATTTTGAGTACAAATTGAACAGATTCCATTTTATTTCGCTAAGAACTAGATGAAAAGTCAAATGTAACTAAACTAGTCACTCAACATATGCATTCAAGCTAGTAAGATCAACTTGTTAATGGCACATATGCATTTGATTATGTAGTCTTAATCACATAAATATTGACTTCATTTGCTTCAAATTCTTTATGCTAATTGAAAATTATGAGAGTTCACATTTTCCCTTAGTGTTCAAACATCTAAGTGCATATGCATTTGTACTATTAGTCGCACAAATGCATTTCACCATGTTCCTACTCTGTATTTGCAATACTTTTAATTTTTTCTTTACATATTTAAATAAAACAAAATAAACTTAAAATCAAATATTTTGGACTTTCCTTAATAACAAATTTCGAAATTTATGCATTTTATGCTGCTCTTAACTATATATACAACTTACTAACTATATATACAAATTACTAAAATTTTATTTTTGCAAAATGTTTGTTCCAACTTCCCAGTAGGTTTCATCATTGACCAAAAATAGGTGTTGTCCAAGGGAAATGAGCATAGCTAGGGATTCGTTGCAAATTAGGGAGAGGAGCATAGCTTAAATTTTGAAATTCCTTTTGTAAAGTGCTACTGGAGAACAATTTCCAAATTAGTTTTTGTTTTCGATTGATTCCTTGTTTTAATGTTAATTTAAATTGATTCTGCAATTGCAAGTTCTGAAGAACTGAGTATATTGCAGAAGCTCTCTTCCAAATACCATGTCAGACATTGAACAACTCCTTTTGTTGTTGATAGCAGGGACAACATGTCATTTGTATTTATAGTTGTATTTTAGAAAGAAATAGTTTTTTGAAAGTGACAACTATAAACATGTTTTCATGTAATTGCAATCATAGAAATGCAATGTTATACTTTTCATTTCCATTGATAACATAAACAATATGCCACTTGTATTTATAGTTGTATTTTTAAAAAAATATTGGTTTTTTAACAATGCCAATTATAAATATGTTTTTATGTAATTGCAACAATAGGAATGCAATGTTATATTTGTTATTTGCATTGGTTCCATACTCCAATGACAATTATAACTATTTTTAAAAAACGGGAAAATGTCTCGTTCCAATCATAATTGTACTATTGTATTTTTTTATCATATGCAAATAGAGCAGTTCCCAAGGTTCATGTCTGCTATTTTGAGATAAAAGATTGTAAAAAAATTCACACCTCAAGAAACTTGATCCTTCTAAATACTTGAGAAATTCCAACTTAAATTAAATTTATATTTATTTTAATTTTTTTAACTTATGTAATATTAATGCATCGTAATGCACTATGGATCAGAAGTTAGTAAGAGCTCTTAAAGTTTGGGATAAAAAGGTTGTGTCAGTCATAGAGTCTGTTATACCCAAATTCTGTCACCACCATGTGATAAGACCTTTGACTTACATATTTGCCCTTAATCCCAGCACTTGGAGTGGAAACTCATGTTGTTTTTCAATCTTACATAAAAATACTCAGCACCGCGCTTTCCCTGTTAACCATGAGTGGTACCTTGCCCGCACTGTCTGCATCTTGTTTTCCATAAGCAGTGCCACCGCCTATGTCCTTTGGTCCATAAGCGTTTCTAACCTAAACCGCTCTGTCATCAGAGGAGAAAAGCGGTACACTGGGTAAAATGGGAAAAAGAGAAGTTTCTCGAGGCTTCTAGATCATGAGCCTCATGTCCTCCCTTATCCCTATCATTGTGGGTCAGTTGAGCTTGATATCCCCCATCATAGGATCTTAGAGGCCACTTCATCCACAAATCTCTCAACCATTCCTATCCATTGAGCCTTATAAATACAAGCTCATGTCCATGGTTGAAGGGGAGAACCATAGAGGTATTGTTATGCTGTTGGATTGACCACTTGGCCCAAGCCATTTGAGAGCATAGGAGAGCAAAGTTGGAGCTTATGGGGATGAAGTGTTGGTTTCATGGAGATGCATGTCAATACTAAGGCTTAATTGGTTGTAAACTTCTCCATTCATCTTAATGCAAATCTGATTTCCATCCCACATTACTATTGTTTTGATTTCACATGTAAATGTTGTTAGATTCCTTAGTCACTAACATGGATAAGTAGATGATGTTCTGGTAGCTTTGATGTGTTTGCATGTTTGATCTGGTTGCAGGTACATAGGTTCACTATCGAAGCAGCATTCCAGGTGTCTACGAAATCCAGGGAAGGTCTTCATCCTTTGTCGTTCACTCATTTGTTCTAGATCTGAACCATTCAGACCAGAGGACAGCTTCTGTCCACCGAAGGTGAAATATTCCTACTTACAAATCTGGCAACTCCACTAGGGATCGAATACGTATATCAATTGATTTGATCTTCCTCAGTTCTTGAACTCTTGTCCAAATCCAGGCTCCATCTCCAACTCTCTTCAATCAGATTTGCTATCTGACTCAGTGAATTTTGGTTTGAAACTTTCAGATCTGAAGTATTTCGACTTTTTATGCTCTTTTTTACTCTCAATCTATCAGTTTTTACCTTGATCTGATATTTTTCTAACTTGAACTTTCGTTATCCTTTGTGTTTTCGATTTATACAACGAACCGCACATGTTCTGTTGGCAAGAAGCGGTGCCACCGCCTGAGTCAAGTTAGCCATACGCAGTGCCACCGCCTGAATCTAGTGAGCAAGAAGCGGTTCTGCCTCAAGACCACCTATCAGCAACTTCATCTGCGCGATGCATGGTAGGCCTTGTTCCAGACTTTGTATTTTGATTTTTGTGTGTTTTTGGCTTACTTTTTGATGAAAATGAAGTGTATTTTTTTAAAAAAATGCTCCCTCACAGCTGGGAGGGGCTATGAATTATGTATTATGTAGTCACTTTGATTGTTGTATTCTTTCTGCATTCAAAGAGAGTTTATGTTTCTTGCATTGGATTTTGTGTTCTTTTCTTTGCTTGAAACCTCTTGCCCTTTTCTGTAGATATGAGCTGTTACAATTGGGAAATATACATTTCATTTTCTTGAGTATGCTTTGGGTTGTTTCAAACTTGGAATGTGTGAGTGATCCATGTTGTTTTGAGTCTTTCTTTGCTTGGGGTGATTCTTGTTTCCTTTTGCATGCTGATTTTTTTCAGTGCTTGGTAGGAAAGATTGGCTCTTCGTTTCCTTATCTATTTCAAAGAGAAGTTTTAGTTTTCTCTCTCCTTTGCTTCATTCGCAAGCGTTGTTGAATGATTTTCTTCTTGTTTCGTGCATGATTGTTTGAAATTTTAGATCTTACTTTCATTAAGAAGAAATATCTATTTTCAGCTTTGCATGCATTAGAGTTAGATTTGTTTGGAAACGTTAGTGAAATCATCTTTCCATTAAGTTTTTATGCATCTTTTTGGCATGAAAATATAGGAAACATTTTTTGTTTATTTATGTTTGATGTTCTCTAGATCTGTTTTTTATTTGCCTTGAAGATTGTTGGGGTGCATTGATATTTCACTTTTCGTTTGAAAAGATAGAATTGCATTTGCATTTGAGTGTGCATTTTTGGGAAGAAAAGTAAATCTCTCTCCCTGTCTTAGGTAGAATTTCATTGAAGAGGAAAACTTGCATTATCATATAGATCAGTGTACATCTTCTTTAATTTCAAGTTTTCACTCCATGGCTCCACCTAAACGCACAAGATAAAATTAACGGTAGTACTAGGTTAAAACTTTTAGCAATTTGAGTGATAAGTTAGAGACATGTTCGGGCATCGTTAAACATAGGAGTTGTCTTTACTGGTCCACATTACATCCTGGGACTCGCGCAGTTCTTCCACGTACCATTTGTAGTAGGGATTTCTCCTTGCTACAGGGGCAAGAATGGCTCCCTTCTGTCTATAGGATAGAAGGGTAGGTCCCTGCGTGGATAAATGTTGAAAATAAAAATGGAATGTAAAGGATAGTAAGGAAAACAAAGTGAAGAAAATATGGAAGAGAAACAATGGTGAACCCCTCAACAAAGAAAGTTTAGGGTTCCGCTTCCAAAGACCTGCAAACAATGACTAAACTACAGAAAACCGAAATACCTACAAAACAATGTTAAACATAAACCTGCAAATGAAAACATGGGTTAGAAAGCAAAGAAAACTAAGAATCAAATGCAAGAAAGACAAGGTATACCTTCTCTTTGGGTGGAAATGGGCCACCATGCCCTAGCTTGTGGAAGCACCTCTCTTGGATGGGGGATCTATGGCTCAATAGAGATGGAGGAGAGGAAGTGTGGGTGGCTTGAGAGACAAAGGGTCTCAAGGCATCCATGGGCAGCATAACAGTATGCAAGGGAGAAGTGTTTTGAGAGTGACCCCCCACCCTCTTTTTATAGCTTTTTTGAGGTTTTAGGGTTTTAAGCCCTTGGTCCAGGCTTTAGCCCCTTTTTTGGGCTTTTAGCCCCTTTCGCCCTAATTTTAGCTCATTTTAGGATTTTAGCCCCTTTTTGGGGGCTTTAGCTCCTAGGAGAGTATTTTGGGCTCCTTTTTGGGGTTTTTAAGCCCTTTTCTTCATCCTTAGGCTATTTTGAGGGTGTGGAGGTCAAATGGAGTGATATGAGGGTCGTGAGATGGTGTCCTTGGGTGGTGTAGGCCATGGAGAGCTGAGTGGGGGATTTTTGGGTTAACAGATTGCCCCCTGATGTGTGAGGGCAGGAGCTCAATGTATGGCTGACGAACATCATAGGATTTGCTGTGTAGAGGTGGTGCTTCCGGGGCTGGGGCATGGTGGCTTTTGGTTTTTGTATTAATATGGTTCCCATCAATGGGTGAGATATAATAAATGTGTGACATGTATATGGATGAGGCGGGCATCCCCATGCTCGTGACAATGTTAAAGGAATAATTTGATCTATGCTCTAAAATACAAGAGCCAATCATATACAACTGATGTTACAATAATGGTTGCCTCCATGTGAGGTTGAATACAATGCTGATCTGGTACATTGGCCACATGGCATTCTCATGGAATGATATATCTTCATGACTAACAATCTGCTAGATCTGGTACATAGTTGTGTGGACTCGTTGATTGAGAGTCAGAGTCTCCATGGTACAAGTATGTTGCATCAATCATAAAGGTATATCGAAGCAGTACTGGGGCTTCTGAATACTGTCTCCAACATAACTCAAAAATCACAAGGGACATAACTTGTTTAGGTCCCTTGAGTAGACTCATCAATGTGCTAGAGTCAGGTGACATTTGGGGTCTTTGACCAAGTATTGTGCGGACCAAACCCTGTACGAATCTCATTGGTGCGATGATGGAGTTGGATTCGAGCATGTGAGAAACAACCATCCCAAGAGGCACTAAGGGCTCCTCTCAAGTGGTCCAAGGAACTCATCAATGATGTTAAGGAAACCAAGATACAGGGACCTCTGGGTCTATCCTCTGGAATATGTGTGTTGGTGTCGACAGAGGGAGACCTGCCCCTATTCAAGGAAATGACGTTTCCTTGACCAGGAGCACGAGGGAGATAACCGAAAGGTGTGAAGCAATCTGTGGACTGACTCACTGAATTGGGGAGGGAAGGGGGAGGGACAAAATTGAACAGGGGCAGGGGGAGTGGTGGTAGACTCAAACTTCCTTTGTTCAGAGTATGACGGCACTGTGGACCAGGCAGCAAATGAAACTGACTTCATGGGAATGGGATCATAGCTGTAATACCGAGAATGTCACTGTAGATGGGAAATACTTGGAGGAGGTGGACACTTTGGATATTGATGGGATCCAAGGAAGAGACAATGCAGAGTACTCTGAAAAAAGGCAACCCAATGTGGGAATGCTGCAGAACTGTTTTATATGGGGTTGTGTCTAGGGATACCATTATGGTACGATCTCATGAATTTTTGGCGAACCCGACTCAGGTAAATGCTCGATGGTGCTTTCAATTTTAGAGAGTCTAAAAGTACGAAGAAGACTCCAGTGGGGGCTCTTTTTTGTTGGTAGTCTCCTGTGCCTGAAAAAGGATAAAAGTATACATAGGAGAGCTTTCCCATCCTGTAGAGGATGGGAGACTTCTTTACTGTTGGTAGTCCAATCAGGCCAGAAAAGGTTAAACCTACACTAACTGGACAATCATTCAGATACTTTTACGAGCATGAATGAAACCAAGTTTGCTCGGCAATATTTTCTTGATGAGAAGGCTGGAAAAGAGCTTAACGACAACCCGTGGTGATATTTTTAGTAAAGTGCGGTCCCCCTGCTCGAGAAAGCATAAAATTATGCAGAGGGGAACAGTCTTGGCTTGAATACGCCAAGGTGGTCCTTTTGAATTGATGGTCTACATGGTCCGCAAAAGGAGGTAAACAAGATGATGTAGACGCCATTTCCTATACTTTAGCGAGCGGGAAAGGAAGCAGCTATGCTCGACAATATTTTCATTGTTTTTAAGAGTCAGAAAAGAGCTTAAACGAAACTCCAGTGTGGTCAACCAATTGCGGTGGCATAGGCGGTGCCCCATGTCGGGATGGTGGACAGAGGTCCAAAGGTCATCCGTGTAGTATGGACGAAGCAGAAGGCTCTCAAACATACCAGTACATGCATGGGATAGATTGTGGCAGAGGCTCACGAGTCGGTGCAGTAGAGGCACACAAACCAAGGTGGCTCTTGGACAGAGGTCAGGAGAGCATGTGTGTGTGTTACGGTGGACGGACTTGACTACATATGATGTGAGTGTTAGTCTGGGGGAAGTTATATGCCAAATACGTACAAGAAAAGTAAATCATTTTGTGGACAATGGTCCAGAAGTCCGCGTAAGGTGCGGTGGATGAAGGAGACAACTATGTGTTAAAATACAAAATAAAAGTAAAAATGGCATTCCTTAACGGGCAGTGGCCCGAAAACGCGCATGCAAAAGGGGAGTGTGATACAAGTACATGTCCGTAGACATTATGATCATCATGTCAGGGCTCGTAAATTGAGGTCACTGGTGGGAAATGGTCCCGAAATTGATTTATTAAACATGATACAATGGTCTCATCAGGAGATGGAAATTTGAGACCAGAGGTGTGAGAGGTGTCCCAAACTGATTCCGGGTGACTTTGGACTAGCAACTAATGGTGCTGCCCCTGATTTTTGTTGAAAAACGTTGAAAAACAAGAAAAATAAAATGAAGCGACTCATTGGTGATGTTAAGTGTAAAATTTCTTGAGGTAGAGCCCATTGCGGGGGTTCTCCAAGAGTTGTCCATCAGAGTCAATGAGGGTGTATGCCCATTTTTCGAGGCAACGGTGGATGACGTATGGGCCATACCACATTGACTCGAACTTGCCTTTTCCCAATTTATCGTTGGGTTGGTCATAGACTAGAACCATATCGCCTTCGTTGAAGGTGTGAGGGTGGAAATGGGAGTCATAGTGGATCTTTGATCGTGTTTTTGCTGCTTCGATGGCTTGGAGGGAAGCTCGACGATCTTCTATGGTTTGCTCGAGTTAGAGGAGTCGTTCTTCTAAAGGTGAAGTATCAGGGAGGTGTTGTACCACCATGCGGAGGGATGGGATTTGGCACTCTATAGGGAGTACTGATTTAACGCCATGTACTAGGAGAAAAGGAGTAAAACCGATTGCGGTTTTTGTGGATGTGCGATAAGCCCATAGGACAGAGAATAGCATGTGATTCCAGTTGGTTTTATGATTTCCTACCATCCTTTGGAGCATTGTTTTTATGATTTTCTTGACTGCTTCAACTTGGTCGTTGCCCTGGGGGTAGTAGGATGATGAGTACTGGTGTTCGAATTTCAACATGGTTGACAATTCATCCCATATGGTGTTTTGAAAGTGTGCTCCATCTGAAGCAATGAGAGGAAACGATACATAAGACTCAATTTTGAAAAATGTGTAAAACAAAAAATGGAAAAACTATAATACAAGTTGTAACGTTGTCACTCAAAGGGGTGACATTAGGGGGAAAGTCATTTGGACTTTCCAGGGATCAACGGTCATTCCTTTGTGTGACAAGATGGATCCTTGTAGACGGCCTGTGGGGACACTGAAAACACACTTAAAAGGGTTCAAGCGGATTTCATACTTGCGACATCGTAAGAACACTTGTCGCGGGTCATCTATGTGTTGTGTTTGCTTCTGCGACCGCGCGATGAGGCTGTCGAAACAAACCAACATAACATGAACGAGGTCATGGAAGCAGTGTATCATGGCACGCTGGAAGGTGGTTCCAACGTTTTTCAGGCCAGAGGGCATGACTCGGTAAGCAAACTTGCCCCATGGGGTTGTGAATGTCTTCTTATAATGGTCTTCTTTTTGAATTTGGATTTGGTTATATCCAAAAAAACTATCCATGAAGGAAAAGGCCTCATGTCCAGTGCACACATTGATGATCTGATCGATGAAGGGTGTGGGGAAGTTGTCTTTGGGACATGCCCCATTAAGGTCGCAGAAGTCTGTGCAAACGTGAATGGTACCCTATTTTTTATTCACGGGAACAGGATTAGAAACCCAGGTGGTGTATGCAATGGGGTAGATGAAGTCAGTTGTGCACAGCTTCTCTATCTCGGCTTTAACCGCAACCACTTTGGATGGATGGATGGGCCATTGCTTTTGGTGTACGGGACCCACATCTGGCCATCTGTCTATGTGGTGTTCAATGATGCATGGATCTAAGCCGGGCATTTCAGTGTATGACCAGGTGAAGATGTCGCGGAATTCTTGGAAGAGAGCTTTGTAGGAATCGACCTCTTCCGGGGAGCAGGATGCCCCCAGCATGATTTCTTCAACAATCTCAGAATTGGTTGAGATGTTGATTTTAATGGTTGGTGAAATTTTCACCATATTCCCTTCTTCAAAGGCGTCTAGTGCTGGGATGGGGTTCTTGAACCAGTAGACTTTCCCATGGATGAAATCTTTGGTCTCCACGGAAAACTGGTCAGACTACGACACATTTTCTTCGGTGAGGAAGAACGAGCAATGGTGCATGTTGACCCATGGGTATTCTGGGGCAGTCAAAGCTTCAAGTATCTCCTCATCATTGTTGAAGCAACGAAGATACAGGTCTGATGGATTGTCATTGGAGGTGGAGATAAGCGGGTCAGTTGAACTGGACATCATGTAGATGGACATGGTGTTTGAAGAAGGCAGTGGGGGGTGTACTTCTTCGATCAAGGTGAATGTTGACGGAGGTCAACAAGAGCCATTTGAAATTTGGCTAAGTCTTGGAAATGGTGAGAGTAATGTCCATACAAGCCGCAAAGGTTGCAAGCATGGTTTGTTCTCAATGCCTTGTTTCTTACTACTAGCACACTTGGAAGCTCAACGACGAGGAGGTTTTCATTTGTATCCATGGCGTCCAAACGCGTGCGGATCATTGGGATCTCAGGGAAATTTTGAGTTTGATGGACCTATTGCTCACAGACAGCACAAAGTAGGATCGGCCGAGGTTCTGCAATAGTTTTGGCATTCTTTCCCCTGGCCCTTTTCGGGTGGGGTAGTGTGGGTGCGGGTGTGGTGGTTGGATTTTGCGGGCCGGGTGGAGGGTGAGACTCGACCACAATGGGTTGCAACAGGGTTAAGACAACCTGGGGCATTGGTAGTTGAGCTGGTGGATCAAGATACCACACCGGAATTCCCAATGTAAAGCTGGGTAGGCTTAAGGTGGCCATTACCAGCTTGCTCATGACACTAGGTGGGGGAAAGAGGAAGGGAATCGTATGGACTAGAGATGAGACCAGATAAATCCCTGTTGGTTACATGTGGGGATGCGGTTGTGGTTGCGGCTATGCGTAATGCTGCTACTGTGGGTGGTGTTGCGGCTGTGGACGATGTTGTGGTTGTGGTTGGGGCTACGGCTGCGGTTGTTGTTTGGGTGCAGCAGTGCTTGATGAGACCATGCACAAGTCCGTAGTTTCATTTTGTGTCTGTGGTGGTGACACTAATGGGAAAGGATCCATCATGGTGGTATCGGCAAACAACCCAGGGCCCACATTCAACAATGGGGGGGCTGGTGTGTTTTCAACCATGGTGTTGATGCAGGGATGACATTGGCATGTGTGGTTGTCCCTTGCGGCTCAATGGTGGTGATGGTAGGGATAACATTGGTGGGTGTCGTTAACCCTTGCGGATCATGATAAGTGAGTTGATCAACCATCAAAATATTCCCTTCGTGGCGGAACATCATAAGACGGAAGATAGTTGACGCGACAGCTCGCATGGAGTACATATAACTTCTCTCAAGGAGAAGGTTATAGTCCAGTTGGGCGTTGACAACCTCTATGTCAATCAGCACTGTCTTCCTGGCTAATGTGATGGGGACATGTGGGAGAATTCCTTGGGCTTTAGTGGGATGTCCATCATAATCCCGCAGAGTTGTGGAGGACGGTTGTAGAATTGGTGATCCAAGTTTATGCCAAACCAAGGTAGACATAACGCGCGTGGATGCCCCCTCATCCACTATGCACCAGTGCACAACCAAATTCAAGATGGACACCAGGATTTGAAAGGCGATGGTTGATGGCATGCACGGTTCTCCGTTCTCCGTGTCGAATGTGATCAAATTGGAGTCAGAGGGGTCTACTGCCCCAAGGGTGGCTAGTAAGGATTTCCGCTACATTGGGCACATTTTAAGTACCTCAAGAGAGGACATGGTGGTTGGCGTTTGGGCCAAATCATCCACAATGATATAGCTGACTGCAGCTCTATCCGTGGCGTTATTGGCAATTCTGCATACGGGGGGGCCATGAGAATCGGGGTAATTGAAGAGGTAGGTTGACTATTTTGGATGTTGATGCTGTTGATGTGTCAGCGGGTTCGGTGGTGGTACCGTATTGATTTTGTTGGGTTTGCAAGTTGACTTCTTCAATTGTCATGGCTAGCAGGTGGTGAACACCTGTTTCGGTTGTGGGAGGTGCCCCCAGAGCATTAGGATTGGGTTGGGGAGGGGGTGCAGTTGCCACCAACCCTTGGATAGGGAGTGGGTTTTGAAGCACCATAGGAGGAGGTCAATGTGGTGCTGGGTTGGGTTGGGCTTGATTTGCAGCGTTGGCGGCCTGTTGAACCTTGTTCTGAATGGCCTACTTAGCTCGACCCATGAGGGTACACTCGAATGTGTAGTGCCCATAAACATCACAGAGTGTGCATGATTGGTATGTGCGCAATGAGGCGTTGCGTCTTGGTACGTTTGGTCGTAGGGGGTTTTGAGCTGGTCGGTTTGCCGTGGCATTGTTGCGAGGGTTCAGTTGTTGACTGCCTCCCTTTGGTTGGTTGTTTCCTTGGTTCTGGGGCCAATTATTTCTATCTTTCCCTTGTTGGTTGTTGGGTGCAGGATAGTTGGGACGGTTTTGTTGTGCGAACACTTGTCCCGACGGAGCGGGTGGAGAGAGGGTGGGGGCTTGAACCACTTGCACTGGCAGTGCATAGTAAATTTGAGTGGGAGGTGGTGCCACAAATGTGGGCATTTTCCCTACATATTGCTGTGTAGGCCAAGCCATGGCTTGAGCCTGCTGCGGTGGGGCAGGTTGTGCGTAGGAAGTTGTTGCTCCAAACTAGGACATCATTCTAGCATAGTCCAAAGCTTGGTTTTGGTAAGCAAAATTAGCAGTGTTGCTTGGTTGTGATGGAACTACAGGTGGTGTCGATCGATGCTGTGGCTATTGGAAGAGACCGATCCTATGATGCCATATACAACATGGGATGCCCCCGGTGCGTCGCGGTAAGAGGTGCCTACGTGGGGGGCGTCTGGGATGACAGTGTACAGGTATCCAAACTGAGCATAGATGAGGTCAAACTGTTGAGCTTTCAGTATGGCCTCTTCTTTGGATTGAGGATGTTCGGATGCGACATCCTTTGCTATGGGTGGGAGCAAGTCCTTAAGGAACCAATCCAAGAAGATCCTATCGTCACGTTGGATTTTCAATAGGCTACGGCGTCGCCGCCACTCATGGATATGGTCACTTATATGAGTGGCAGTGTTTTGATGGTAGGATAGCAGGATATCCACCCCCTCATCATATCTGACAGGGATTTGGAAATACTATAGGAACATGAAGGCTAGGGAGTTGAAATCAGGTTACTTGGCTTGTGGTATCTCAATGTACCATTTGGCTGCAGCACCTATGAGGGTGCATTGGAATATCCCCAGTCTGATGGAATCATCTACGATGTTGTTTGACAAGCACCATAGATGGAATGTCATTATGTGATTTTGGGGACGTTCCCCTATTTTTCCTTCAAACTTGGGAATGTCTGAAGGTAGCTTGGTTGGCATGGGAGGCCAGAAATCTTGGTGGCAGATGGGGTCGTTTGTTAACTGTGCCAAATTAGGTAAGTTAAGATGAGCCATGAAAGGCAGGTTTGACCCCAAGTTGATGTGGGATGGGGCTGCGATGGTGGTGGGGTTTGCAGGTGCATAATGCATCTGCACAGCTGGGGGTACTTGCGGTGGCACCATTGTGGATGGGCCAATGCCCCTAAGTGTTGTGGGGGGAACAGTATGGGTGGCGAGGAAATTTCCCCCATGTATGATAGTAGGGGCAATGTAAGTGGATGGTCCACCACCCCCTTGTGTGCCAGGAGGGGTATTGTGTGTGGAAGGGCCACTACCACTGTGTGTTGCAAGTGGGCCATCTTGGCTGGTCACTATAGGTGGTGGCAGCTGACTAATGACAATCTGCATGACTGTTATTGGGCCACCTATAGGTTTATTGGTGACAGGTTGTGGTGTGGACATGGGTCCACTTGCTAAGGTTAGGCTGAAAAATGGATCCGGGTTGGAACTAGCCATGGGTCTTGATGGTGCAGTATGGAGGTTTGGTTCAGACTGATATGGGTCTGAATCAGAATCATAGGCTATGTGGCCTTCTGATGGTGTGGGATATCGCTAAGAACAATTTCGATGGTGTCGATTGAGTGTTCCAAATTCTAGTGGTTCGCCTCTTAGACGTGAGGAAGAGAGTGAGGGATCAATTGTGTTAGTTTTTTATCAAAATAATGGGAATGATGTTTGGACCCCGGTTTGAGTGGCTTCCTATTGGCTGTAGGTGGTCACTCGGCCACCAAGACTGTCAGAAGACAGTGCTTGGATTTTTCCTCATAGGTGTTTCTACTCAATCAGAAGGGGTCGTTGCCTGTTTCGCTTGGCAATTCCTCTCAGTGGCCAGCTACTTTGGGGTTCCTGTGGTACTCCTCATAATGAGTTTTTGGGCAGAGCCCAAGTACTTCCCACAGTTGAAGCAGTCAGGGACTTATGTCCTCAAAGACTGCAGATTTGTTTGTACTTAGTGTAAATTGGAAAATGTTAAGGCTCTCTCAGCGTCATGAACTGAGTTGGGTTAATTACTTGGTATGGTGTATTTATTTGTTTATTTTTATGGTATTTGGTAGCTGCAAATGGTTTATAAATTCATCATATTGTGGTTGTGTATGAAAGCATTGGATAATTAGAAATTGTGAACAAATACAGTTTTTAACCCTGAATGTTGATGGCCTAACTAGATGACTACCTCACACCAATATTCCTCTTCAACCAAGAGAAGGTGTTGGGCTCTCAACACAATGGGACTAAGCCCATCCGTAGATCCTCAGGTCACCTCCCGGATGCAAGGTTGGTCAACAGGGATGACACTTAGCATCGTGAGAAGCCCTCCTTCTCTACCCCCTCTACCTTCCGGGTCATCCGATTTTAATGGTTTGGAACAATATTAGTGGAGTGCCTAGATCTATACGAGCTTGCCCTTCGTCATATCCCAAAATACCTGGGAGGGTGATGACTGGGTATAGGAGGAAGGGTGAGTAAGATAGTTAGTTTTAGGTTGATTTTAGTTAAGCTACATTCATTTTATTAAGCCATTAAAATTTACTTGGAATTTACACATTGTTTGTAAAAGAAATTGCAGGAAATTCAAATAGGAACTGAAATTGACTTGCAGCGCTGGACAGAGGTGGCTGAGCCGCAATGATAGTCCCTATGAAACTGAAATTTAACTCCTATTAAACTGAAATTGAAGCTCTGAGTGACAGACCGCACATTTCTGATCAAATCTGGTGAGGGGGGCGCAAGATTTTTTCAGAAACAGGCGAGGGGGTCGCATAGAATTCACAGACAGTCACGATCTATGTTTCTGAGTGAAGTCACACTTATCAGGGGATTAAGTGCACCCTGGGCGTGCCTATTTGGACATTAAGTGCACCCTCACCTCATGTTCAGGCCTGATAAGAGCGACCTGCCCCAGATATGGGGTTTTTTGAGATCCAGAGTCAGATCCAGACAACAGTAACCTATACTATGGCCAAACTGACTCGGATGTGCCTAGCAGAGGCTTTGGCAGTGCTAATAACTAGAAATGAATTGAATTTAAACTGAATTTAACATGAAATTTGAAAAAAGAAGGCAAAACTTAAAAAACTTGAAATTTTAAAAATTTAGCCCAGGGATCCTGTGGGATCGACCTGGTATGGTTGCCAGTACTGTAACAGGGATTTATCCTTGCTACAGGGGCGGGAATGGCTCCCTTTTGTCTATAGGACAGAAGGGTAGGTTCCTGCATGGATAAATGCTGAAAATAAAAATAGAATGTAAAGGATAGTAAGGAAAACAAAGCGAAGCAAAGATGGAAGAGAAACAATGGTGAACCCCTCTGCAAACAAAGGTTAGGGTTCCACTTCCAAAGACTTGCAAACAATGACTAAACTACAAAAAACTGAAATACCTGCAAAACAATGTTAAACATAAACCTGCAAATGAAAACATGGGTTATAAAGCAAAGAAAACTAAGAAGCAAATGCAAGAAAGACAAGTTATACCTTCTCTTTGGGCGGAAATGGGCCACCATGCCCTAGCTTGTGGAAGCTCCTCTCTTGGATGGCGGAGCTATGGCTCAATGGAGATGGAGGAGAGGAAGTGTGGGTGGCTTGAGAGATAAAGGGTCTCAAGGCATCCATGGCCAGCATAACAGTATGCAAGGGAGAAGTGTTTTGAGAGTGACCCCCCACCCTCCTTTTATAGCTTTTTGGGGGTTTTAGGGTTTTAATCCCTTGGTCCAGGATTTAGCCCCTTTTTTGGGATTTTAGACCCTTCTGCCCTAATTTTAGCTCCTTTTAGGGTTTTAGCCCCTTTTGGGGGGCTTTAGATCCTAGGAGAGTATTTTGGGCTCCTTTTTGGGAGTTTTAAGCCCTTTTCTTCATCCTTAGGATATTTTGAGGGTGTGAGGGTCAAATGGAGTGATATGAGGGTAATGAGATGGTGTCCTTGGGTGGTGTAGGCCATGGAGAGCTAAGTGGGGGATTTTTGGGTTAACACCGTTGGTATATCGAACAACCTTTCATGTACCCTTGAGGTATATAGAAAGGTACTTCACATACTCGGTTGTATATAGGAAGGGCCCTTGTGAACGGTTATGCATTAGATATCACTACTACCGATTTGAGCTCCCATGTACCTTGCATATATCGGGAGACCCATTTAGGAATCCTCAAACCATATGAGTTATCCTTTTGGCCTGTCCTATGAGATTCCTGACTCTTATCCACTCCTTTCACATGTTTGCTTGTTGCTTTTAGTTTGAGTAGTACTTTCTTGTGCGTGATATTTAGGGGGTAATTAGAGATTTTAGAGATGGCATCCTCATCTGGGACTACCACTCAAGAGGTCCCTTTCCAAGGTGTACCTTTTTTATTCCCTCCAAGTGAAGGTATTGGTCCTCCCTTTATTTCCACTCTAAATCTTCATGGATTAACTATAGGATTACCGGTCTAGATTTTTAATCCGGTAATTCCTGTTACACCTAATGTCTCAAATGTCACCTCTCCTCCAGGAGAGGATCGAACTCAAACTAATCCCTCTCCTTCTTCGTCAGTTGTTGTTTCACCCCTTTATTCTTCTTTTCTTGACCAAAGCTCTATGGTTAGTATTCGTGTGGATAAGAGGAAAAAGAAAGGGAATGGTAAGAAGAAGAAGGATAAGAAAGAGAAAAAGAAGCAACCATCTTCTCTTGATGGTGCACGTTCTAAGAGAACACTCAAAAAACCCAAGTTCCCTTGTACGCTTTGCAAGGGGGACCACCTTCTTAAGGAGTGTCCCAGTCTCTCTCGTGTACAAGAAGAGTGGTTTAAAAGGTCCAAACCATCTATGTCATCAACCTCTAATCATCATGTTGACGATACTTCCTCAACCAGTGAACCATTGGTAAAAGGTCGTAAGGGTAAAGTCTTGTATCCTTGTTTGATATGCAAGGCTATGCATCGTACTTTTCTTTGTCCAAGCATGGATGAAGCATCACGTTGGTTGGAAAATATTACTGATCATCAACAGGTGATTCCAACAACTGATAGTAATTTATCCCTCAATTCCTCACTGGTTGACCAAGTGATCAATTCAGTTTCATCTGTGGTTGATCCCACTTTTCCTTTGAAGAGTGAAGCTGAAGTGGTCAAATCGATGTCATTTCCACCCGATCCCTCTCTTTCATTAGAGAGTGTTAAGACTGAAGTAGTCTCTTTGACCAAATCTTCATCTTGTTCTTCTCTTCCAGTAGAGAATGAACTAAAACCTGCTGAAGTTTTCATGCTTTGTTATGATTGTTCTCAACAAGAGGAAATTTTGTCTGTTTTGACAGAACCCTCTCCGAGTAGTGAGGTTATTTCCTTTGACTGGAGTAACCTAACAGAGTCTCGTCTTCATTCGAGTGTTCCTTTCCAGATAGTTGTGAATGTTACTTCTAGGAAGATACTTCGTACTATTGTTGATGAAGGGGCTTCTATTAGTACTCTATCCTCAACTTCTTGGCAAGCTTTAGGTTCACCTCATCTTGTGCCAGCCACCGATCAGATACTGGATTTTAATCGAAGACCTACTACACTTTTAGGGACCCTTCCTTATTTGCCTATTACATTAGGATGGAAAACTATTTGTATTGATGTTATGGTGGTCCAAGGTCCTTTAGATTTTAATCTACTCCTTGGACGTGATTATGTTTATGCCATGAAGGCTGTTGTGTCCACACTCTTTAGAGTTATGCATTTTCCCCATGATGGAAAGATTGTGACCATTTATCAGCTTTCTTTTGTTACACCTGACCATCGCATTACTCCTAGTAATTAGACTGCCCTGAATGTGCCGCATGTTCTTGTAGTTCCTTCCCCTTCTTCTATTTAGCTTCTTCCCATCATAGGTAAAATGAGGGCCATGGCTCTAGTCTATGGACATCATAATGGAGCTAAGCCGCTAGATTTTATGAAATGGGGGAAACCTACCAACCTCTGGATATCATGTTGGGTAAGAGTAGGCTTAGAGATAATAGTTTACTTTTGGTTTCAAGCTCGTTTAAAAATAAAACCACTCCTTAAGCATAGTTTACCTTTTGGTTTCAAGCTTGCATAAAAATGAAATCATGTGGCGAGCATAGTTCCCATTCTGTGTCAAGCTCGTTAAAAAATGAAACAGATGCCTTTGAGCAAAGTTCCCATTCTATTTCAAGCTCGTTAAAAAATGAAATGGATCTCCTCAAGCATAGTTTACCTTTTGGTTTCAAGCTTGCATAAAATGAAATCATTCTTGAGAATAGTTCATGTTCTATTTCAAGCTTGTTAAAAAATGAAGTAGGTTTCCTTAAGCATAGTTTACCTTTTGGTTTCAAGCTTGCATAAAAATGAAACGATGTTCCAAGAATAGTTACCTTTCGTTTCAATCTTGTGTAAAAATGAAACAGATCCCCTTCCTTTGAGTCGAGTCTTCCCTTTAGTGTTAGAACTTGAACCTTCTTTTCACCTACCCGATTCTCGTTCTTCCTATCCCCCTGGTGAACATTTTCACATTAGTAGCCAAGTTTTTAGGTTGGGTATGGAAGAAGAATCATCAAACGAAATGAATCTTGGGGGGCATGTCGATCCCCTAGCAACCATGCTAGGGGTAAGATTCGCTAGCAATCATGCTGGGGGCAATATTCCAACCTCGGTATACCATGTTAATGGGATTTTTCAAGCATAGTTTACCCATTGGTTTCAAGCTTGCGTAAAAATGAAACCAATCCCTAAGCATTCTTTCAACTGATCTTTGAGCTCGTTAAAAATAGTAAGATGGTGTTGAGCTTACTTTTCATTTTTCGTGTTCTGGTTAAAACATGAAAAGTGGTTTCAGCTTAGTTTATTACTTTTTCGTGCTCTGGATTCAAACATGAAAACTTATAATGGATTCCTCTTTAAACTCTTTTTAGGCTCCCTAAATACAAAAATATTGTCGAGCGATATTGTCTTCTTCACGCTCGTTAAAGCATTTGAAGAGTCGTCTTTCTGATGGTAGGTTATCTCTTTTTCGGTTCGGATAGACTATTTACGAAAAAGGAACACTCCATCCAATCATGACTGGAAGAGTTCTCTAAGGTATTATTTTATACTTTTTCAGGCCTTAGGGACTAAATCATACGAAAAAGGACCCTTTGGAGTCTTCTTCCATGGTCGTTCAGACTCTCTAAACATGAACGATACCGATTTTTCTTTCATTGGACTTGTTAAATCAAACATTGAGAGACCCGTTTTTGGGAACGAACCCCTCCTCTCTCAGGTTCATAAAACATATGAGTTTGGACTTGTCTTTAGATGAGCTATATCGAGTGTTTGTTACCCTCTTTGAACTCGTAAAATCGAAAAGAGGCACTCATTGATCATGATGGGGAAAATGGAAAGGGAATCATTTTGCAAATAAATGGCAGTAGTTTGTTGTTACCTTTCAACATGGCACTTGTCTGCATATCATGTTAGTCAATTGGGTATTCAGTTGATCTCTGTGATGATCCACTTGCATGATTCATGCCACTCCTTTGAGTCTTTCAAAAGAATGCATTGTCCACTGTCACATCGTGAGTTTGTCCCATTTAGTCATGCTGCCAAGTCTTGTGTCGTGCCACCCGATGTTCAAAGGGAAGTTGAAGAAGTTTACCTCTGCAGTCAAAACAGTTTCTGTGTCAGTACTTTTGAGTTAGTCCTATGGTTACTACATTCACATCATTCCAAAGCTATGTTCTGAGTTTCATGTTGTCGATGTGGGACTCATCATGGCCCTCCTTCGACGAGACTATTCCCATCGACATCAGCTCATTATCCAGGAAATAGTCTTAGAAACAAAAAACTTAGTACCTTGAGATCTGTATGCCTTAATGATAGATTCTCTCGCTCTCAACATAGGTTCACATCATTGACCTTTGATCGATAGAATCAACTAGGTGTTCAACAATAGGACATCTATTCACACTCAATAGATTGTACTAGGGTACCTTGGGAATCATTCACAGCAATGGTGATCTCCCTCGCATTTGTTAACGGTTCACATCATTGGCCGGTAATCAAGTGGTTTCTACCATGTTCGACTTCAGATCATTCTAATCACATGGATAGAATCGTACTTTGCGGAAAATGAGACGAAGACCCTAGGTATTTATTTAAAGTGCTCATTGCTTTTCCCCAGGTTGCGATGGAATTTTGTATATCTAGCATGCATCCACATTTGTACGGTCGTGGATATGCCCAAATTTGCATACGTATGACATAGATCTACGTTGTATTTTTGGTAGCTATGTCCAAGTTTGATTCCTCTATCACATGGATCTACGCTGTATTCTAGTAGCCATGCTTGTTTATTCCTCCCATGCATCTGCCTTGTATTGGTCTGCAGCCATGAGTTGGTTACTTTTGTCTATGAGTCAAAAATATTGATGTACTATAGATGCCTACTTGATGACATGCTCCGATCGAGCTGACATTTTCACCTCGAAGTGACAACTTGTTCTCTCAAAGCTCTCGTTTATCGTATCCCTCTAAGACTCATGCTTTGGGGGGCATCCTGTTATACCCAAATTTTGTCACAACCATGTGATAAGACCTTTGACTTACATATTTTGCCTTAATCTCAGCACTTGGAGTGGAAGCCCATGTTGTTTGTCAATCTTACATAAAAATACTCAGCACTGTGGTTTCCCCTTTAACCATGAGCGGTACCTTGCTCGCACCGCTTGCATATTGTTTTCCATAAGTGGTGCCACCACCTATGGACGTTGGTCCATAAGTGTTTCTAACCTAAACCACTCTGTCATCAGAGGAGAAAAGCGGTACCCTGGGTAAAATGAGAAAAAGAGAAGTTTCTCGAGGCTTCTAGATCATGAGCCTCATGTCCTCCCTTATCCCTATCATTGTGGGTCAGTTGAGCTCAAGATCCCCCATCATAGGATCTTAGAGGCCACCTCATCCACAAATATCTCAACCATTCCTATCCATTGAGCCTTATAAATACAAGCTCATGTCCATGGTTGAAGGGGAGAACCATAGAGGTATTGTTATGCTGTTGGATTGACCACTTGGCCCAAGCCATTTGAGAGCATAGGAGAGCAAAGTTGGAGCTTACGGGTGAAGTGTTGGTTTCATGGAGATGCATGTCAACACTAAGGCTTAATTGGTTGTAAACTTCTCCATTCATCTTGATGCAAAGCTGATTTCCATCCCACATTAATGTTGTTTTGATTTCTCATGTAAATGATGTTAGATTCCTTAGTCACTAACATGGATAAGTAGATGATGTTTTGGTAGATTTGATGTGTTTGCATGTTTGATCTGGTTGCAGGTACACAGGTTCACTGTCCAAGCAGCATTCCAGGTGTCTACGACATCGACGGAAGGTCTTCATCCTTTGTCGTTCACTCATTTGTTCTGGATCTGAACCATTCAGACCAGAGGAACAACTTCTGTCCGCCAAAGGTGAAATATTCCTACTTACAGTGTCCATGGTCATTTAGATTCATAAAGTCAATTCATTTGTTTGGTCGGGATCTTGGTGTGGTTATATTTCAAATTTTGGTCCTAAAAGTCACTTAACTGTTATGTTATAGTCTTTGATCCCATATTTGTCATATTTTTATGTTAAGGTTTTTGTTAGTTGATTTTCTTGGTCCTAGGGGTTACTAACTAAAGTCCATGATCCAAAATGCTTATTAAAGGGTAATTGAAAGTTAGTAATGAGTCACCTCTTAGTCATATCCTAAATATCAACCCATGAGTCCCTATCATAAATCAAGAGTTTGAAGTCTGATTTTAAATCACCTCATGAAATCATGTCTTTTTTAATATTGTTCAAAGGTCATAATGAGTCATAATGGCCAGGTGTAATACACGTTGCGAAAAGATAAGAGAATTTGTAGCGAAGGTGAAAATGACATCATAATTACTTAAACTTGTCTATCATAACGTGATTATCTGTCAAGAAGGTTGTTTTAAGCTGTCAAGTCATTTTTGTGGTGTAATCATGATTAATGGTTAAGTCAAAAAGATCGCCTCAAATTCCCTTAAAAATTCGCAGCGACTGGTCTTGTCATTCAAAACGATTTTTGAAACTTTTGCGATTAGTTTTGATCATGATTGCATGTTTGAGTCAGTGTTTATCCTTTTAAAATACCTGTAGCCCAGACCCTTTTTTCCAAAACTTCATATGATCATGAATTCAAGGCTCACTGCAAAATTGGTTCCCTGCGAAATTTTCTATCAGCTACGAATTGCATGACAACTGCAAATTCCCCAGCCGTTGTGATTTTATTTAACACAAATCTCCCTTATCGTTTTCAATCTCCATGTTGCTGCAATTTTCCATGACGTTTTGAAACTCCCAGTTTGCTGTGAATTTCATAGGCTAGGCATTTTTCTAGTTTTTTTCAGCTTTTCAGAAAACAATTCATGTGTACAGATCGATTATTCATGATGGCTAAAGATCAGAAGAGAAAGTATAATGAAGGAAGGGAGGTTGTCAGATATGATCCCCAAGACTTAAATATGCTTGAATCAAACCCCTCTCTAGTTGAAATGTTTCAAAATACAGGTTGCTTAAGGTTTTACCAGAAGTTACAAGGAGGGTATTTGAAGGTTACAAATCAATTTTCCCTTAATTATGATGGAGTACAGACCAAAGTTGGTCCCTTTGAGTTTTTTGTCTTAGATAGAAAAATATTAGTTGCTATAGAGATGCCCAAGGCTGGTGAGAACTGGTTTAAGGGTATGGGTGTTGAAGTTTCCTTCTGCAACGAATTTCTTAAGCCTGAATTTAAGGATGAAGACTTGTCTGCTATGGTCCCAAAAACGCATATCCAAGATTGTTTTCATCAACTATTGAAAGTTGTACAAAAGTATTTCACTTGTGAAGGAATATTCACAAAGGTTTATTACTATCACATTAGGTTGTTAATACACTTCACAGGTAAGGAATCCATGAATTTTCCTTTCTATCTTCATAGGAGTTTAGGTAAGATGGAAGATAAAGTTCAGGGGAAAAGAAAAATTTTGAGAATTCTCATTTCCATTTTGGCTTAATAAAATTGTTAGTTTTAAAAGAGTTGAAGAGAAAATATATGTATTGGAATGCTTTCTTATTATAAGAGGGTTTTATCCTTGAATCAGTTGGCATCCCTCATGCCAAGAAAAATACACCCCCCTATTTAGAAATTTGTTGAAATAGCAGCAGGAACATCAAAGAGGAAAAATGGAAAAAAACAGGAGAATACAAATGTTCAACAATCCCAAGATAGAATTAAAAACCCTTATAGTAGTAAAGCAAATTAAAAGGGTAAGAGGAAACTGGTGTTTACTCCTAAAGATGAAGAATCCCTTGGACCAAGCAGACCTCTGACCAAATTAGCAAAAAGAAGAGCCCTTTCCAAAGATGATGTGATGAAGGAAATCCTAGAAGAACATCAATTACCAATTCATCAACAGGAATTAGAATATGTTGATGTAAATAAATATCTCAAAGTTCATCTTAAGATGGCACAATTGACGATATTCCAGTTCTGAGAAGAGAATGGAAAGCAAAAGGAAGCACATCAGGAGCAAGTAGTGAAAATAGCAGGAGATATGGATAAGAATGGGGATGAATAAAGACAACCAAGAAAACTGTTAGAAGATGGTTGAATTCCAGAAAGTAGCGTTCAATCTGAAGAGGAAGACAAAACTTTCTTGGCAGAAAATTGAGCCTTGAAAGAAGAAATGGAGAGCGTAAATAGCAAAGTGTCAAAAATAAATTTGAATATCTGTTGTAATCTCACAGATCACAGAGGGTTACAAACAATACACATTGAATCATGTAGACATAACAGACACAAGAGACAAGAACATAGATATGGGGAATAACAGATTATATTATAACATGAGGGTCCATACATACACAGAACTGAACCGAGTTCTCATCTAGATCAACAGCCTAATATATATGATTTTACAAATAGTTACATATAACTACCTATTGGTTCGCTCAACTGACACGACCTTACACGACCGACCTAATCTCCAATTAGTCAGTTATTCGACTAGTCGGCTCACCCACTAGCTCCTCCAACATCTCCCCCATGAACAAAATCTTTCTTCGTCCCGAAGAAAATAGGGGAGGTACTTGAACAGTGTGTTGTCTTAGGTAGTTGTTTCTGGTATTGTTTGTCTTCATGGACTGTGTAGTCGGATTGTTGGTCGTTTCTACATGCATATTTCCACAATTGCTTCTACTGTAACGACCAGTTGGTGTTGAAATTCTTCCTAGCTCTGTAATAATTTCTGGATGTCGATAGTCAATGTTGTGATGCTTGATAAGGTCGGCATATTCTCCCGGATGGAAGGGTCTACTATGCTTTCCATGTCAGGTCCCATGAATTGATATTTTTCCTCTGCTACCTCTAGTATTCTTCTCATCTGCGGGAAGATTGTATCCAATTTATCAAGGCTTAGGAGTGCTTGTTGTACCCACTGGTGTGATTGTTTTTCTAGTTTCTATAGTTTGGTTGTTTCCAATACAATTTGATCTTGTATCGTGTTTCTCAGTGCTTCTTCGGTGCCTTTTCTTCTTTCTAGCACTTGAATTTGTTCTCGAGTTTGCTGAAATACCTGCCCATAATAAGTGGGCCAATCACAGAGTACTTCTTCTATGATGACAGATTCTTCCAGGTGGTCTTGTAGCACTTTGTGAGCTTCTGAGAATGTTGTGTACTGTTTCCTTAAAAGTATGGATGTCTCCTCTTTTTGGTATTTCTTTGTATTTAGTAGATGTGATTGTAGAGTCAACACCATGATTTCAAATAGCTAGTATGCCTTTTCAAGAAGCTTGTCGGTGTCGACCTCTAGAGGTCCCGGTATTACTGTTTAAACTAATTTTCTACATTTTGATAGAAACTCGACTTGTTCATTCTTACTGTCATCGAGCTGCTGTCATCTGATCTGGCTTCTTGTTTTTCCCTCAATGGCTAGAGTTTCTAAGAGTTGTCCCAACTCTCCATCTCTTAGCTTTTTTGCGTCGACTGCAGTAGTCGATCCAAGTTGGCTAAGGTGGACCATTGTCGACTTTGATTCTTTGTGGTGTTCTTTCTTCTTTTTGTCTCTTTTTCTTTTGTGTTTATGTTGTTATGTCTGATGTTGTGCCTGTGCATCTGCAAGTGGTAGATTCTCCTGTGGTTGATTTTCTAAATGTTGATCTTCAATGGTCGGTGGAATTTCTAGTTGACTTTCTTGGGTGGACATGTAGCTGGATGTGTATCTTTTTCGGTTGTCCTTGCTTTTCTCCTACGTCGACGAACCGTCTAAATTGTGTTTCGATCGAAACTTTGTTTGATGTTGTGTCTTCTATGGTGTCGACAATAGTCACCAATATTTTTTCTTCATCTTCTAACTCTGAAAGGATAAGCTTGTGCTTCCCTTTCCTTTTTTCCTAAATTTCCTTCCTCTTCCTTGAGGCTGCTACTTCCTTTGTTATTTTCCTTAAGTTTTCTTTTGTCATAGCGTATTCTGAATTATCTAATTCGATATCTTCTTCTAGTTCTTCTTCTCTCTCCTTTTGGTTGGTCAGACTGATACTTTTCTCTGCTGGTTTAGTTACTTGTTGCTCAGTTGGTGTATTTCCCCTTTGCGTCGGTGGTGGTATGGTTGTTATATTTATGTCTCTCTTTTTTTTTGAACTTGTTTTAATTTTTGTACCGTTTTAGTCAGGCACCATTAACAAGTTTTTGAAATATTATGCCTTGTAATGTCCTTAGTCGGACTAATCCGTTGGCATGAATCTCTTCCACAACGTAAGGTCCCATCCATTCTGTGTGTAAATTTTTGGGTTTTCCTTTTACTCAACTGTTGTATAGTAAGGCAAGGTCCCCTACCGAAAAAATTTTGTTTTCAATATTGCAATCATGCCAATCCTTCTACTACTATTTTTGTATTTCTTGGTGTTGTCAAGCGAGCAGTCGGTGGTCTTCTAGCTTGCTTAATTGCATCAGTCGATTCTTCCTTCCTTCTTCGACATCGACGTGTAAAATATCTGCTATGATAGGTGTTTACTGTCGAAAATGTAGTGGAACAACTACTTCTTAGCCATAGACTAGTCAGAACGGTGTTTGGTCGGTCGAACATTTGTAGGATATTCTGTAAGCCCATAATACTGCAGGGATCTTTTCGTCCCAATCATCCTTGTTGGTGTTACATATTTTTGTTAAGCCTCTTGTTAATGTTTTGTTGAATGCCTCTATTGCTCCATTTGACTGAGGGTGATAAGTTGTACTACGTCGATGGTCAATTTTGAATTGGTATGTTAGTACTTTGATGGTTTTGTTAATAAAGTGTGAACCTTGGTCACTGATTAGGGTTATTGGGCATCCAAATCTGGTAATTATATTTTTCGTAGATAAATTTAGCAGCTACCTCACTGGAACATGTGTCAACAAGTTCTACTTCTGCCCACTTGGTTACATATTCCACTGCGATTATTATGTATCTTGCTCCTGTTCTTTTTGCTGGTATTGGGAATGGTCCTATGAAGTCGATATCCCAAATTTCAAATGTCAAACTTGGTTTTACTAATATCAAGGGCATTTCTATACTAGGCATAGGTCGACCCAATCGTTGACATTTGTCGCACTGGCTAACAAACTTTTTCCAATCCTTGTATAGTGTCGGCCAACATAGCCCTAACTGTTGGATTTTCTTGGCACTTGTATCTGCTTGAAAATCTCCTCCTTCCAGTCCATAATGTGCTTCGTACATGATATTATCTCTTTCGTGTTCTAATACGCATCGTCTGAGGATGTCGTCCAAGCCCATTTTATATAAAAAACCATTTATGAGGCTATATGGTGCAGCCTTCATAGCTAAGATTTGTTTCTTTTTCATGCTCATGCCCTCTAGTGCTTGACCATTTTCTAAGAATTGAGGTATTTCCTCTAATTCTGCTGGGAATGATTTTATTCGAAATAAGTGTGCATCCGGGAGGTCATCTTCGACTCTTGTTGGCTCCTCTCCCATGTCGATTCTCGACAAGTGGTCAGGTCCGACATTTAATTTTCATGGTCTAACAACAAATTCAAATTCAAATTCTTGGAATAGTAGTAGCCATCGGCAAATTCTCCCATGGTGTAAAGGTTTATTTACAAGGTATTTCTTGCTTGGTGGCCAGTATAGAAGATGAAAGGGTTGGCTAGTAGGTAATGTCAATACTTCTGTAGTGCAAAAACCATTCCTAATGCTTCTCTCTCTATTATCGAATAGTTTCTTTCTTCCTTGTTTAGTTTTCTCCTGCTGTAAACTATAGGGTAATCCATTATGTCGTCCAGTGGTTGTGTTAAGATCACTCCTATTTCTAGGCCTGATGCGTCGATATGTACGTGAAATTTGATCGACCAATTCGGGAACCTTAGGATAGGTGCCTCTACTAGTTTCCTCTTTAGTGTTTCAAATGATACATTACATTCATCTGTCCAGTCGAACTCCTGATCTTCTCTTAATAGTTATTCCAGTGGATAGGTCATATTTTAGTAGTATCTAATAAATTTCCTGTAATATCATGTATGACCAAGTAGTACCCTGATTTGTTTTGGGTTCACTGGTGGTTTCAAGTCGAGGATAATCTTTATCTTTGTAAAGTTGACCTTGATTCCTTATTTACATACAATGTGCCCTAATAGTATCCCTATAGGAGTTAGGAATATGCATTTCCTTATGTTCAGAGATAGTTGGATTTGTCAGCATCGTTCCAACATGAGCCTTAGCCATTTGCACTGATCTTTCAGCATAGAGTATATCGTCCAATCATCGAAATATACTTCCATTGTTTTGTAGATATATTCTTGAAATGTTTTGACAACAATTCTCGAAAATACTACAGGTGCGTTTTTTAGACCAAAAGGCATAACTCTGTAGGAAAATGAGTTGAATTCACATACGAGTGTCATCTTTTTCTAGTCTTCTTTGGCTATTGGTACTTGGTTGTACCATGAGAATCTATCTGTAAACGAGTAGCATTCGTGTCCTGCAACTTCATTTAGGATTGCATCTGCATAGGGTGTTGGGAATGGGTCTCTTAAGGTGACTTTGTTTAATTCTCTGAAGTCGACACAGATCCTTAGTTTTGTTGGGTCATGTTTCTTTGGTTGTACGACCATTGGACTTGCCCATTTCAATTTGTCGATAGGGTATATAATTCATGTTGCAAGCATATTATTGATCTCTTTCTTGACTATCTCTTTGTATTTATGAGCTAATTTGTATGGCCTCTTCTTTACAGGTCGGGCATCAGGTTTAATGACGATCTTAATTTCACCCATTTCATGGAATAGACCTTTCAGATATTTGTAGTCTCTAGTGAATACATCCTGGAATTCTTTCAGTAAGTTTACTATTTCAGTCGTTTGTTCTTCGCTCCAGTAATCGCCAATTTTTTCCATTTTTGGTCGATCATCATTTGATATGTCAAAGTCTTTAGTTTTAACTTTGGCATCTAACCATTCTGGTGCTTTAGATTCATTGATCATTCGACTCCATTCTTTGAATTGTGAGAATGTAGCAGGAAAGTATGCTACAGTCATTCGGTCGGTGTCTTCTTTGTCGGTTGTCTCGACTTTAAGTACTGTGCAAATTGGTTTTGTTGTTTCTGAATGGTATGATTTCCATCGAAAGCTTTTCCCTTCTAGATTTTATTTTTCCATTTGCAGTCTTGTCGACTGTGGTATTATCTTGGTTTGTATGTTATTACATGGTATTTTCGGTCGATCATAGTTTTGTATCAGAGTGTTGTTCCCGGTCAGTTCTATAAATGATTTTATTTGTTTTGCAGTTTCAACTAAGTTTTCATTATGTGGTATAAATATGAAGTCTTTAATGAAGTTCTCTCTAAGGTCATTCCATTGAAATGTTTCACCCCGTGCTTCTTCCACTTTATACCATTTGTTTGGTAAGTCAGTTAACGTCGATGGAAACAGGTGTGGCCATGTACATTCGTCTTTATACCCAAGTCTTTTACACTCTCTTTTTCATGTTCTTATGTGTTCTTCTGTGTTTTTCCCTTGGATGAACATAGGTATTTGTACTTGTTTGGTTAGCCTTTTTCCTCCAAATATTTCTACAAAGTAAGTTAAAGTTGTTGTCCATGTCTGCAATCTTGATTGATGGGTATCCCACCATCTAGAATCTTGTCCTATAAAGGTTTCTACTAATATTTGTAGTCGGCCATGTTCACCAATGTTTTTAGATACTTGTTCTATATGCATAACTGGGCATTCTCTTTCTTTATATCTTGGGATTTGTCTGATGCTTACATTTGTTGGATTTAACGTAGGGTAATCCCTTCTTTTCTTTTCGAATATTTTTGGGATGATGAAAACTAAAAAACATTGTTGGACCAGTTTCTTCTATACTGTTTGAATGGTCCAACAACCTCTTGCTTGTGTCTCATAGTTTTCGACTTCCCACTCATATAATTCTACGTCTGAGTTGTATCCTACTGAATCTTGATTACCTAAGTGAATCTCTCCATAGACATTGGGTTCTGTGTAGTATTCATTATTTTGTATTTGATATAGTTATCGAATTTCGACTTCTTAATCAATAGGTTCTATCCAAGGTTCTCCTTGGGATGGGTGGATAGGTACTATGACTTTCTGTCCATTCCCTTTTAGTTGTATCCTTTCTTTGTCTAAATATATTGATGCTTTCATTTTTCTTCCCCAAGGTCGACCTACTAAAGCTGGAAAGGAACTGGATCCTTCCTTAGGGTCAATAATTTCAAAGTTGACTTTGGTCGATATTCATTTTATTGTCGTATCGACATTTCTCCAAACTCCGATGGGTTCGATTAGACCTTGGTCAGCTAATTTGAGGTATATTCCTGACTCATATAGTCGAGGTATACCCAACTATTCCCGAGTGTCGTGATTCATAATATATACTTGTGAACCAAAGTCAAGTACAACTTGTCGAACATGGTATCCTTCGATTTCTAGGTCGACAAGTGGGTCAGCATCACTCTTGTCTTTTTGGTTTAGACTACATATGTTTTTGGTTTTTCTGTATTATTATTATGCTTCATATTATACAATAATTCAATGAATTGAGATACTGCTTTATCATCTTGTACTAAACATATTAATTCTTTAACTGTGTTTTGTCGACTGTCATCAGCTTCTTCCTGTCTAGCAAATTCTTTAAATATATTCGTTGCATCATTATACAATTGTTTTTATTTAGCTGGGTAGCATAATCGTTCTTTTCTTTTATTTTTGCCTATACATGGGTTATCATTACCTATTTTTGTCCCTTGTCGGGTTACTATATGCAGGTTCTTTGTATTGATTACATCATGTTTTTGAATGCACGACAAGACATTAACATTTTTATTTTTATTGATTTTGTCAAGCATGGTAGGACAATCCTCTGATGAGTGATCGCCTACACCACAGCTAGTACAAAACTTTAAATCAATTATGTCCTTGTATGGGAAGTCTGCATATCGATGACCTTCTTTGTAGCATGTAAATCACTAGATGGGACGACGTGGTTGATTGTCGCGATTCCCAAAGAATCAACCTCGACCTCCATATCCTCCACGATGGTTGTCGAACCAGTGCTCATATCGACGGCCTTCATATCTTTGATTATTCGGCTCGTTTTGATAATTGCTTCATTGGTTGTTATCGTTGTTCTGTGTGACTACGTTCGTCTGGTAGACTACTTGGTAGTTCTGTCGGTTTTTTAAATTTAGATGGCAGTCGGCCGTTGCGTGACTTTTTACTTCACATATTGCACACCAAGATGATTTGTCATTTTTCATGTTATAATGGCAATCTTTCGTTGTGTGTTCTCCATGTTCTTGGCAGATGTCACAGAAGCATTTTGTCTGAACAAATCAAACCTCCTGTCGACTTATGTCTTGCCGAAAGTTATCTTTAGTGTGTCCGGCCGTTGAACATTTCGTGCACCAGACATCCTGATTCTTGAGGTTCAGCTCTTTTAGTGATTTTTGCATGATTTCTAGTTGTTCTTCCAATCTAGTATCCGTGGGATATGCTGGAAAATATTCATCCATATCTATTTGCAGAGCTTTGGTAAGTGCGTCTTCATACGTTTTAAACGTCTCCAAGCTTATGTGTCACCGAATTTTCTATGATAGACCTGCAAGAAACCACTGAATTAATAGTTGTTCGTCAATTACATAGTCCAGTTGGCTGAGGAGGTCTTTCCATCATTTGTCATATTCTCGGATAGACTCTGCTAGCTTTTGAGATGTTGTTTTTAACTTTTTGGCTGCCAGATGTTTTGCACCTGGAGTTTTAAAGAAAGACAAGAATTGTGCTTTAATTTCTTCTTTAGATGCTTGGGGAGTTCTCTCGATATAATTCATGTACCATGTAAGTGCTCTTTTCCTCAAGGCAACGGTGAACTATTCCATCTGTCGATCTTCAGCTGTAACTTGATTTGCCTCCCATGTTGACTCACAGATGAACCAATGCCGTCTAGGATCTTTTTCATCCTTGTATAGAGGGATATGTGTTGATCCGTGACCCATGCCGATATTGCTATCGATGTCTTCTCCAGGAGGTGGTGGTGGTGGGGGCAGTGGTGGGGGTAGTGAGATGTTTTGTTTGTCGTGTTGTGCCGAGTTGTTATCGACGGAACTTTCGTTCCCGTCGGTCGTTTTGTTTGTCATTTCTTCTCCGACAAGCAATCGGTTCGAGTCGACTTCTCCTGTCGATGTCCAACTACACTGATTTGTTTGCAGGTCCAACTGTTCTATATTTTCCAAAGCTTTGTTTCACAAGGGTGTGCTACTTCATGTGTCGGGTAAAGTAAGTGGATACTTCGGTTGGAAGGGTACGCCTGAAGTGTTACCCAGTTTCCTTCCTCCGGTCGACGGATCACTAGATGATTATCATCATTTACCTTGTCGTCTAGTCGTCTCCAAATACCAAACTCACCAGATCTTAGTCTTAGTTCTTCTTTGACAATGGCTTGTATCCTGGTACTCGGATTCATTGGAGACAGAGGTCTTATCTCCTGGGGGATTTCTATTTGGAGAGCTTCACACTGCTCTATCCACAAGTCCTCTTCCATGGGTGATGCTTCTTCATCCACGCCTTCTTCTTGTCGGTCATGACCCGAATCTGGCAGATTTCTTTCCTAGTATTTATTCCTCTTTGCAGTGTTGTAGCCCGTTCTCTTCTCTCTTCCCTTTTTTCAACCCTTCTCTCTTTCTGCTTTCTGTAAATCTGTCGTACCTTTGTGTGTCATTGTTCGTTTGATTTCCTTTTTAGGTTGACTTTTCATTGCTGGTGATGGTATCTCCTTCATTCGACTAGAATCCTCTTCACTTTACCGTGACATATGACCAGCTACCCCCCCCCCCATAGCCTACCCGACGCTTTAGAAAGCTCGGATAGTTTTGTTTACTTGCTTAGGAAATACTCCCACTCCCTCTCGGCAATGAATTTTTCCCACTTTCTCTGTTTGTCCTCCCTATTAGAATTTGGTGGCGGTTCGTGTAGTGACGGACGAGGTTCTACAACATGACCCACTCCCTTTTCTATTAGGAATTTGAATAGCAAGGTCGGTAAGGAGCACAGGAACTGCTCAGTAAGTTCTGTATAGAATCTTTTCTAAACGGTTTCGACCGAAGTTCTTTCTTCTATGGCTTGCTGCTCTCAGAATTCATCTGTGATCTTTTCAAACCACTCCAACATGTTTGTTCTTCCTCCTCAAATCAGTTTCTCTAGTAGCTCTTGGTCCTTAGTTTCTTTCGACTTTTTCATCCAGAAGCTTTTTCAAAAGCTGGGGTTGAAAATGATTTGTAACAAACTCTATATGACATAAAATGCGCTATTGATGACATATTGCAGAAATGCCAATAATTGAAGTCACAATAATCATCCACCAATTAAAATAACAGGTATACAATCATCGAATGGGATGCGATCGACATGCAAATCTCAAACATGAAAGAAAACAAAAGTAGAAGGTTACTGGATTCTAGGATTCAACTATTCGCCGCCTGCTAGTTCCCTTTTGATTTTCATGTTCTTTGTTGTTCTCCTTGCTTATTGTATCCCTCTATAATCATATAAAAATCACATCCAACAAGAGTCAGATCCATCTAAATAAAATTTCATAGAGGATTCATGAAGACATTAGAAAACTATCATTACAGTGGAAGCATTAAAGGAGAGAAATTTACCATATTCTTTTTTTGTTTGTGGTTGGATTTGTAATCTGTAACCTTCTCAAGCGTGTTCTCAATTTTCTTTCAAACTTCCTTAAAAAAGACTTGAATACCTAATTATTTCAAAACCTAACTAATATTGGAAACCTAGCTTATATCTATTAGTTGTCTCCACGAGTAGTTGTAATCCTCTTCGACTAGAATCCTCTTCACTTTACCCCGACAATATTCGAACCCAGGTGGAGAGCGCAATAACCAATTCTCCTAACGACCCAAGCTACGCCCAATGGACAATATATATATATATATATATATATATATATATAGATAGATAGATAGATAAATTCAGCTTAATTCACAACTTACTCAAATTAAAATATAATTTTAATTATCATTGAATTATTTACATTTCTATTGCAATAATAGAAAATTCTAAGTAAAAATTATATATATATATATAATTTACAATATACAATTTTTTTAATAGAAGAAGTTCATTTTCTTTTATAAATTTTAAGATATATCAAATTATTCTTATATAAATATAAAACTTAATTTCCTTTTATTATAAGGTTTATTGTTGAGGTATGTGGTGTTGTTGGTGGAAATTTTAAATAATCATGTATTTAGTAGGTATGAAAGTCTCCACATCAAATAAAAATATTGGTTAAAACTAGCATGACCATTTAAATTATGACTAGGCCACAAGTTAAGTGTCATTAACAAGTTATTAGTCCCTGCGAAGGCAGGGATTATAGCAATTGATAAGTTGTCAAAACTACATTGACTTTTTATTAATTTTAACAATTTTAGAGTTACTTTATAATGTTTTGCTAAAATTAATTATTAATTTTATTTTTTAAAATAATAAAATATGTTTTTTAGTTTTTGAAATTAAAAATTACTATTTTATAATTGGTTGCAAGCTTTGATTTGACTAAATAACCCTGGTTGGAGGTGACAATTAGTTTTTAAAAAAATATTTTTGAACTATTTTATTTGAAAAAAAATCTAGAATTGCCACATAGTTAAAAAATGGTACACTTATTAATTATTTTACAAATACCAAAGCATCATTAATTAGTTTTAAATTGCTCATTTATGACACCTCTACTTACACTTTCAATTTCCTAGAAATTCCTCAAGGTTTGATCTAAATGCTTCAATTCCTCAAGATTTGATTTGAATATTTTAGATTTAATATTCATTTAAAAGTTTCATGTTTTAATTTTTTTTATTTATAATGATGTAAACATAAAATTTAAAAATATGCTTTTTTAACTTTTATAAAGTTATAATATTAAAGTTAAATATAATTTACAATTTTTATAATGTTTTAATATTAAAATTGCTTTCTTATTTATTAATTTTTTTAATTACCCAAGACTTTTAATATAAACATTTTTTCATTATCACCTAAAAAGACAATGATTTTTTATTAAAAAAATAAAAATAAGAACAAAAAATTAGATGAAATTAAAAGGATTAATTTTTTAGTCAGCCTTCAAAAACTCACATTAGTTATATTTTTGGATTCATATTTTATATTTTATATTTTATATTTAAAAAAACTTGATTTAAGTATAGTTATATTTTTGGATTCATATTTTTTTTATGGAGAGTAATGGTCTTAAATGTTTACTTATTTGTTTTTATAGTTTTGCTCACAAGTATACAATACATGGTAAATAGATGATATTGTACTTTTATTAAATTTTTTACAAACAAAATTAATAAGTTTACTCAACAAATTGTGATTTTAAACCATTCAAAACAATTTTTTTTTAAATATCATTTAAACAATTTATAATAATAATGTTTATAAGACAATATAAA